>PITA01004161.1:7180-127451 GCA_004023965.1 Spilogale gracilis | reverse complement strand
TATATGTTCTTATGATATACTCATGGCAGCACAGGTGAGAATTAGATGTTATATTTGGTTTCATGGAGTGGAGATAGAGTTAGCGTAAGTTACAAAAAACGGTCCCTGCATTCTCTCATCTGTTAGTTGTTAAACTAGTTTAGGAAACGTGTTGTGTGTATTTGGTCTTTCTCAGAATTCCATGACTTTAGTGATCATAACATTTAAAGAGGCTGATAATTTAAAGATATTGCAGGTATCTTTTTTTTTTCAAGATTTTATTTCTTTGAGAGAGCATGAGCAGGGGGAGAAGCAGAAGCCGAGGGAGAAGCAGACTCCCCATGGAGAAGGGAGTCTGACACAGGGCTTGATCCTAGGACCATGGGATCATGACCTGAGCTAAAAGCAGACGCTTAACCCAGGCGCTTCTATCTCACCAGCATTACACAGATTGCACTCTAACACAGTTCATTAGTCTGATTGGGAGGTCTAAGAAAATCTCTAGGAACAGTTGCCTGACCACAGGTTTAAGCAGCACTTACGAGGTAATGGGTGACCCTGACAGCCCTCTAAGTGCTGTCTACCAACCTCACCTCAACCAGCATCACAATCCTACCTTCTTGCTCCCTTTCCCTTCCCTATATGCCAGCCCCCAATTTCTCATTTTTCCAAATACTTTTTAAATAGTTTTTAAGGAGTCTAATTTCTTCTTGTTTTGTTCTGTCTCTGGAGTAAAATTAAAATTCTGGCAGTTGGGAATAAATGGAGAAGTCGAGGATTTAGACTGAAAGAAAACAAACCTACCAGAATAATCAGTCCATAAAAAATATAGGTGTCTGTATATGGGGTGAACACATGGGCTGGATAGCAGTGACAGAACACAGGTAGAGCCCCGTAAGTCTAACTCAGTGGGGAGGGAGAAAAGAGGATGAGACAAAGGGACCAGCGGGGTACAGGTCAAAGTAGATGTCCCATTGTCCAGCAGACAGAGTGTGATTTTTGTCCAAGAGGTCTGAAATGAGCACATATCTCATATGGCAGTAAGTCTGGGCACTGTTATCCCATTGGTGGAGGAAGGATTGAGGCTCAAGGCCACAGATGCCAGCAGTAATTCACTACTCACTGGGACCCAACACATTCTCTGATTTCTGTTAGAAAGTGCCATCGTGTACAGAAGTCTTGGCCTGTCCTTCTCTTCCTTTTATAAATGCCGGGAAGATTTTTGAGACGGTAGCACTGAAGCTGACCAACTCTCTGGAATGACCTCTCTCTTTTCACAGGCCAGTGGGTGGGTGGCTGCTGGAGGATTTGTTCCTCGCCACCCCTTCATTCCGCCCCAAGTATAGACTTCCTGTCTCGATAAGGGGAGCCTGGCTCTAAGAAGCAGGGGTGGGTGTGGAGTTACTGAAAAGAAAGTTATGTGTCTGTCTTCTGGAGCCACGTCGAATAGTCTCGGTCATAGGTCCTCATGCAGTTGTTGGCACTTTCCAATGAGTTTTCTGTGGCAAATAACCCCAAATGCTTTACACAGGGAATAGCTTGCAGATGTGGGTATGATAACCTGCAAAGCATGACTTAAATATAGTAATTGTCTCTAGCCTGCTCTTAACTGTGGCGACAGAGTTTCTACTATGTCATTAGGGAAGGAATTTCCAAGTCCTGGAACACAGCAAGCAAAGTTTCTGGCAGCGACTGTTTTTAACAAAGTTAATTGGCTTCTGACCAAAAAGATGGGGTTAAAGTATGTGGGAACGGGAGAGATAAATGGCAAAGAGTGTCCAAAAGTTTAAAAAAAAAAAAAAAGCTTTTTTTTTGCTATTGTTATTCAGCTTAGAAATAATCATTTTATCTCTTTGTGCTTAACACATTGTCTACTTTTCTGATTTTCTGTTATCCTTCGTAGGAAAATTACTGCAATTTAAAGGTGAATGGTTTAGCTTTGCAGACTTTCTTTACCAGCCCACCTCCATGGCTCGGCCTAACAGAGCCAAGCAGAAAAGATCCACTGGACTTTAGGGATGGATGAAGTAGAGAGAGTAATCCAATTCAATCTAACAAAGAGATTTTCTCCACTAATACTTGGCAGGTGGTTCTCCAGACTCCCTACTTTCTAAGACCTCACTCTTGGACATTTGCTAACCGTTAGCTTTTTCTTCTCTATCCTGAAATTTTATTACTCATTGGTTCTGGTTTTACCCTCTATAAGTAGATAGGACTAGTTTAGTCAGTTATTTCATACCACGGGCATTTAACTACTTTGGGGGGATAATTATACTGCCCTTACAGCCAGGATAACTAGTAGGTTTGGTCTCAGTTGCCAGCTCCAGTGGATTGGATCATGGCTGCCTGGAGGGCTAGGAGCTGGGCACACGCTGTGGGAAAGAGAATCATGATTGATTAATAATGTCTGTCATGGACAAAGGATGACACAGATAGTGGTGTTACAGGTGTCCACATTTTTAGACTTTGTCCTTAAATGTAATGCAATAACTGAGCAGCATGGTCCTTTCCATTGCTCTTCATATACCATGGTTAGATACTTCACTCTCCTAGCTGATTTTCTCTGGACAATATTCCTCTTGCAAAATAACTCCCAAAGGTGAACACAGTACTCCTAATGTGGTCTGACTAGATTAGAAAACAGCAGGACCATAATATCCTTCAAATCACATCCATCAATGTAGTCAACAACTGCTTCTTTCGTGTGACTAGTACAGAGCATGTGACCTCTGGGTCATTTTCATATAGCAATCAACAATGCAGTAAAATTTGAGGGGTACTACAAGGCTCCAAACACCCCAAAGTGTCTTTCCACTAGACGTCAAATGCTACAATCTCAATCTACGTGACATAGAATGTCTGACAGCCTTCCATTAGAATTACTTTTTTGTAGACAACTGTGCTGTCAGAATGGGTTAAGTCTAGGCTGCTCCTATGAAGATACTAGAAATCATTAACACATTGGTGCAGAATGGCTTTCTCATTGATTCAGTGAATACTCATTGATTGCTTGCCATGTGCTAGGCATTATTTTAAACACAAAGAATAAAACAAAAAGAATAAAAAAAGATGAAACTTCCTGTCTTAATGGAGCTTGTGCAATAACATTGGAAGACAGACAATAAAACAAAAAGTAATTAAAACAGATGGTAATAGGCGCTGTGGAGAAAAAAGTAGAGCAGGGGAGAGGAGTAGGAAGTGGTAGAAGGGGAGATGGCTGGGATGTAAAATCGAGGGCTCAGAGAGGGCCTCACTTAGAAGAGGAAAGCCCTGAAGGAGATGAGAAAGAAAGCCACGTGGAGATCCAGGGGAAAAACACAAAGGTGGCAGAACAGCAGGTGGGAAGGCTATGAGAGCATGCTTGTGGGAGTAAGACTGAGGAACAAGAGAAAGACCAGAGTGGCTGGAGGAGTGAATGATAAGAGTACGAAAGGAGTACACAGGTAATGGGGACAGACTGTGTAGGCTGTGCAGGTTACTGTGAGGATCCTGGTTTTTATTCTAGGTGAGATGGAGACCATAGGAAGGTTTTGAGCAGAGGGGCAACATAATCTGACTTCCTTTTGAAAAGGACCCCTCTAGCTGCTGTGTTGAGAATAGACTCTAGGTGAGCAAGAACAGACCCAAGACAACTCATTAGAGCATTCTCAGTCTAATCCAGGTGTGCGATATTGCTGGCTTGGACCAGGAAGTAGTGGAAAATGGCCCGAATTTGGTTATATCTGAAAAAGAGTCTAAAGGATTTTTGTATGTTTAGATATGGGGTATAAAAGAAAGAAGACAATCAGGGATGACACTGAGGCTTTTGACTCTGAGCATTCGGAAAAGTAGAGTTGCCATTATTGATGCAGGGAATCCTGGGACAAGCAGATGGCGAGGGAAAACCTGCATTTGTGGACATCTGTGTTGAGGTGTGGTGATACAGGTGGATTTCTTCTGCAGTGTAGGAGAGCAATTCAGTCTGGAGACAGAAACTCCTCAGCATAATACCGGTCATTAAAGCCCTGAGGCTGGATGAGATCTCCAAGGGGTTGAGTGCAGCAAGATGAAGACAGGAAAAAGGACTGAGTCTGGGAACACCACAACCGAGGAGACTGGCAGGAGCATCCGAGAAGCCGTGACAGGTGAACAGACAGTAAGTCGTAACAGGGTGGTGTCCTGGAAGTCCATTGAGGACACTGTATCCAGGGGCATGGAACAGCTCATGCCGTCAAATGTTACTGATGGCTAAAGTGAACTGAGGACTCAAAGTCACTGCTGGTTTTAACGACTTGAGGGTTACTGGTGACCCTGAAAAGAGCAGATTCAGTGAGATGGGTGAGACAAAAGCAGGAGAGAGTAGATTCAAGAGACAAGATGGGGCTGGGAAGAAATGGCAAGTAGCAAGTAGAGACAAAACATTTCACTGGTTTTGCTGTAAAAAACTAGAATAAAAGTGGGGGGTAGATGGAAATGTAGCTGGAGGGGAAGGTGAGGTCAATAAATTATTGTTTTTAAAATGAGAGAATTATAGCATTTCTCCCCCTTGATGGAAATGACCCAGTAGAGAGAGGCTTTCACTTTAACTCTTTATCATCAAGACCTGAGTAGGTAAGACCTGGGCCAGTATTTCTCATGGGAGGAAGGGCAATATAATTCTTGGCATTTTCTAAGAAATGGGCAAGTTAAGAAGCAGCCTTTTGCAGTTGGTTCAGCCACGTGGCAGCATGAACCTACTGGTGTGGGCTGGATGGTGCATGGCGGGGAGTGGGAGACTGGACCCTACAGACACCTCTCTCTGCTTTACACCAATGGGAGATGCTTCTCAGGAGCACAGAAATGACGTGCAACCCACCCTAATATGTCTTATATCTACTTATGTCTTATATCTACTTTGTATTCCCATCTTTTTTTTTTTTTGCCTTATGTCAGCCAGTTAATTCCTCTGTATGTGTTAAATACCCCCTAATCTCAATCTAATCCCCCCTTTTGACCAACTCATCTTTGTGTCTTATGTAGTTTTCCAAGAATATGACAAAAGGTGGTTTTCTAGTTAAGAAGTTCTCTTTATTCCTGCTAGTGTTGGTTTCTTCCCCAACTCCCTACCCGTTTTTATAACTTTTCTTTCTGACCTAAACAGCACCTTAGCACCTTCCTTCTACATCTCACCAGAGCCTCACCCAGTTAAACAGAGCTGGGATTCCTCTTACACAGGTGGCTCACTGGGACCCATCTTACGTTCCCTTGGGGTGAAGAAAGCAGGTAGATTCATCTACCCATCCATCTATCCATCCATCCATCCATCCAATTAATATTAATCTAGTAGCTATTCGGTCCCAAGCATTGTTAGCCTTGTTTCTGGCACTTGGGGATTCAATAGGGAACAACACAGACCTGGTTCTTGTTCTTAGGAATATTCTATTGTAGTGGAGGAGAAAGATAATACATAAGAAAATTGAAATCCAATTGACTGTGATAAGTGCAATGAAGAAAATGGGATGTTGTGACACAGGATTAACAGGGAAAGGAAAGGAGGATGTTTTCTTTAGATAGGGTGGTCAGAGAAGGCTTCTGCACTTAGAATCCTTTCATGTCCCACAAGAAAATTTACACCCCCTTCCTGGTGAGGTGAGTGGGGCCATGGCACCCATTGTGTTATTTTTCCCCAGATGCTTCAGAGCCTCTCTGTGAGGTGAGAGTGAGATCATCAGATCTGTGTTTCAAGATCTGTGTTTTCAACTATGTTTATCTAGTTTGAGGTAAGATTAGGAGAATTTAGCAAGAATATTCATCTAATAGAAAAAGGTACTAGCAGTTGGGGTATTTTGCCTCTGGTGCCTGGGGCCATCTGGCAGCTCATGTACTTCTTCCATGTTTCCCTTGGTCCAGGAGCTCTGCCCTAAACATGGGCAATAAAAGAGCACTGGACTGGAGGTGGGGCCATTGGGGTTCAACTTGAGGGGGAAAAAGTAAACATTTGTTTGGATATTTAGGTATCTCTATTGATTATAAACACTGAGTAATGACTCAGAAGGATTTTAATTACAAAGGGGACTATGAGCTAGCCTCACCTGATGGTGACTTGTCCAAGTGGGCTTTAACAAAATTGCCTCCCTCCCCAAAATTACATAATAGCAAAATCAACCTGCCTGACCAATGCCAGCACTCATAATTCAACAGCCATCTTATTAAATAATGTTGAGGGGAGAATAGTATTTGCATGGCAGATAACCAAATGTCAATCAAAATAAACATGATGGTCCAAGATAGGTCACAAATTCAAATACAGTGCAATGAAAGCCACTTGCTACAAACAGAACAAGAGCCACATGAATGGCATGAAGGAAAAGTCTAAGGAAAAAACATTTTGAGAAAGAGCCTCTTCTGCTTGAAGTTACCAAGGCTCCCACAGGTATGGAGATGAAATGATACTTGTTATTTTTAAGCACTTTCAACTTTCTAGCATATTCATTTCGTATTTCTGAGTGGAGGAGCGTGAAGATGGCCAGTGGATCTGTGCAATTTAAAGAGTTAGTTTTGGTTCAAGCTGATAAATATTATGGGCTGAGACTGATCTCAGTCTCTCCCTGAAGCGCCACTTCATTCTCCTAGCCCAGCTGCATTAGATAGCAATGAAGGCAGTACCTACTAAAAGTTTACAGTTCAGTTCAAGCCACCCTAATCTAATCTTGGGCTCCCAGTGGGTAAAATTACTCCTTCCTGTTAAGTGAGACTTAAATCTCTCCAGTGTATTTCTACTTGATTCCTTATTTCATGTAACTCGGGTCGTATTAGTCTTTATAATGGTCCTAAACCTTAATCGCTCCCATCTGTTCAATATTACATGGTAATTTGGTCGTGAAAGAGTACTAGGCGAGGAGCCAGTTGGATTCCAGTCCTAGCTTTGTCGCTAATTAGCTGTGTGACTCCAACAAGTTTGTTCATCTCCGCCTTCATTTGAAATCTCCTCCTCTCAGACCAGCTTTCTCTACTCTTCTTTGACTTCCCCAATAGGTACGGAGAGAAGACAGCTCTAGGAAAGTGCTTTGGGACCTCATACCTAAGGAAGTGAAAGCAGAGACGAAGTAAAAGGAAGGAAGAAATCCTCATCTGAACTTAAGATATACAAACCCTCCTGCACCTGGATCTCACTTTTTCTTCTCACCTGATACAATGGACACATCTCTGTTCCCAGAAAAACCCAGATCCTCCATCTGGGCTCTGAATTCATCTCCTTTTTCCTCTCAAATATTCTTCTCTGTTACCTCCTCTTTTGCCATGAGTGTTCCCTCTCTTGGATCATTCCCGAAGTATACAAACATGTTCCTGTGTCTGCTTGAAGTCTTCCCTTGTCCCATGTGCCCTGTGGTCACTGCTCCATTCTCAGCTCCACCTTGAGCCTGATTTCTTTAAGGAGCTAGCTACATAGGTCGCCATGGCAAACCCTACAACATGATCCCCTGTGGCCCCTTCTTTGCTATACCCTTACCTTTTTCATTCTCCCCAAATGCTTACCTCACAACCTAAGGCTAAATAGTCACAACATTATATGTACTTATGTTACATGATTGTGCCTAAATGATCCCCATGTTTGAGTATAACAGTGTGATTTGAATACTTTTTTCTTGTATGATTTTTTGTATGCCTTAGAATTAATAATTACTTTTGTAAAACATTTACTTAATTTTCCATGCCCCATTACTATATTTATCCCAGTGACTCAACAGCATTGTAAACCACCCTCTTAACATTTCCCATACTTTGTATCTATTCCATTCCCCCACCCTCACCCCCCTGGGAGACCTTCTTCTGGAAACCCTCCTCCTTTGGCTCTGATCTAAACCTGTTGTTCCCTAGGCTTGCTACTCGGCTGTCACTGGGGCCTTCACTTGACTATCACTTGATGACATAAATATGGTTCAAGGGGTGCATAGCTGGCTCAGTGGGTAGAGCATGCAACTCTTAATCTCAGGGTTGTGAGTTCAAGCCCCACATTGGATGTAGAGACCATGTAAAAAAAATATGGTTCAAGACATTTTATCTGGCAGCCTTTTGTGGGACATATTGGAGCCAGGAAAGATGGAAGTGGTAAGACTGTTTCAGAGGACTTTTGAATGAGCTCAAGCTTGAGGTAATTAGAATTTCAACTATATTATGAGTGAGGTGTAATCTACGTTCTCGTGCAGTGATACTATCTCAGTAATAATAGCACTAATAATAATAATAATAATTATTATTATTATTCCTATTTCAGTCAGGATTCAGTCATGCAAGTGGAATTACTCTGAGTGTTACAGAATAAGATATTTATTTTGTAACTAGACTTTACACAACTGTGGGAGGTTAGCAGAACTAGAGGACCAGAGCATTCACCAGCTTGTCAGAACTAGAAGCCAAGCAAGTCCAAACACTGAAGTGAAATCATGAAGGGGCTGGGAGAAGTCTGGGGGTCTTCAGCCTCATCTGTGGTGATGGTTTGGAGCCCTTGTTGGCCAGTAGGGTTAACACTCTGGAAGAAGAGCTGGGGAGCAGAGGAGAGCCAGGATAAGATGATCTCACTGGCATCTCCGTATCTGTCACTTCTACCTACCACCATGACCTCCAGAGAGATGTGACTACTCCTTCTCTTCCGTACAAATACCTCTTTGGACCAATTCTAACCATGAACCATTTAGATAAGGGGAACAAAGTTCCAGCTTCACCGAACTGACAACCAGTTATAATGAACTGAACTCTGTCTTCCTTCCAAAATGTATAGGTTGAAATATCAAGCCCCAGTACCTCAGAATGTGATGTTATTTGGAGATAGGGTCTTCTAGGACATAATTAAGGTTAAATAAGGTCATGATGGTGGGCTCAATCCAGTTTTATTGGTGTCCTTATAAGAAGAGATTAGCACACAGATACAGAAGAAAGACCGCATGAAAGCATGTGGAGAGGACAACCATGTTCAAACCCAAAAGAGAGGATTCAGTAGAAGTCAACCCTGCCAAAACTGTGATCTCAGACTTCTAGCATCCAGAACTGGAAGGAAAGAAAATTATGCCATGTAAGCCACCCAGTGTGTGGCACTTTGTCACAGTAGCCTTAACAAATTGATATATGGATCGATCCAGCAACATCCCTTCAGTTTATATATTTCTTTACACACAGCAAAGCATTTCAACATAATAATAATAACAACAAATACTGACAATTATAGCTGACATTGTATAGAGTTACTGTGTGCTAGGCATTGTTCTGAACAGGCACTTTACCTATATTAACTAATTCACACAATTGTTTGTGAGATAGGTACTATTATTTTCATTCCCATTTTACAGACGAGGAAAATAAAGATATTCAACTATTTGCTTGAAGTCATAAAGCTGGTGACAGTTGAAGCCAAGACTCAAACCCTGAGCTCTGGCCCGCCTGGCCAGACATTTCTTTCCACTTGCATAGTGTCACCTGGTCATACACAAAGATCTCAGGCTCATTCTTCCCCTTTGTTGGTCATGGATCTAACTTCCTTGTCCTCTTGGTGGTTTCTGCTTTTGTTCACAGGGGAAATCTGCCAGGAAACCTGTGTATGTTTCCCATGACACACACAGGGGTCACAGGCTTTCCTGACCATAGGGCTATAACCACAGATCCAGATTTCCCAGAGAGGAAAGCCTCAGACCTGGAATGGTGGGGTCATCATGTGATATAGGATGGTTCAAATGGCAAAAAGGCACCAGGTAGTCTACATTGCATTCTATAATAAAATTTGATTTCTAAACCACTTCTCTTTGCAGTGGTCAAAATAGTTCCCCTGCCTGAGGTCATGTGATCACTCAGCAGATTTCAGTTCCCAAGCCAGCAATTCTAGAAACTGTCCACTTCACTCTCAGCAATCACATATCTCAAAGAAGAAGAAGAAGAAGAAGAAGAAGAAGAAGAAGAAGAAGAAGAAGAAGAAGAAGAAAAGAAAAGAAAAGAAAAGAAAAGAAAAAGAAAAAGAAAACCACATATTGCTGAAACCACTCTTGCTTGTACCAAAATGCACTTAAGTCTCTTAAGAACAAAGAGGTGTATCTATTTGACTATGTCGGTGATCTCTATTTGATTCCAAAATGGCAGATTACACTGCAGTCAGAACAAAGTGGCGGCAGGTATCCCTGTGAAATGCTTAGTGAGGTCATTGAAACAGAGACCTCCCTTCATACTGCCAATGAGACTGAGTTATAATTACCCATACCCCTTCCCAAAACAGTCAGTCATGTTCTACTTGGGGCTTCTGAATAAAGTTAAATCCTGTTGTGGCATTAGAAATATGCATTTCCTCTGCATGTTAAAATACTCACCTAATACTTTTCCCTCTCATGTAACAGGGAGATATAACCCAGTCCCCACAGGGAAAATTCTAGATACCAAGCCACGTGTAGATTAAAAATCTAACAACAATTATTGCTACCATTTAATGAGCACATATTATTTACCTGTCACTCTTCTGCATGCTTTATATGGATCCCTTCTAACTCTCAACCCTTGTGAGGTAGAGACCGTTTTTATCTTCATTTTACTGGTTAGGAAATAGAGGTCCAGAGAGTTTGAAGAGAATCACAATATTGGTGAACAGTGGAGGTGGAATTTGAGCACAGGACATCTATCTTCAAAACCCTTGTTCATAGCTACTGCATGCTCCTATCCTGAAGAAAAAAGGTGAAAATGAATGATGAGTTCTAGCTACTGATGTTTTCTGATTCTGAATTCATCTCGTGTGTGGTAGTGACCATGATGGAATGGAGAGGAAGGCGGCGTGTGTACGTTCAGTAGGAAGTGATGGGACAAGTCTCTTCCATCTTAAACTCACCCTCTCTCTCATCTCTAGTTAAGGACAGCTGGGTTCTGACTGTTTGGCCTGAGGTCCATGCCGGAGCGCTCAGCGGAGGGATGGGATAGGCCTGCTTGCTATAGAACCCAGAGCCCAGGACTCCCTCATGACCAGAGAAGCAGGTAACTGATGCGATGCTGAACCAGCACCTAGGCCCTCAACTCCCTTAGAGGGTGTGACCCTCCTCCAAGCTACTGGGCTTTCTTTTCCTGTCTAGCTTCTTAGATGACCGGTTGTATCAGTAAAGGCTTGTGGTGATAACCCACAGAAACCAATTCTGGTGAATAAAGTAGTAAAGTGACTGACTAGAAGGATCTCAAGGACCTCACAAAATAGACGAGAAGGCTAGAGAACAAAGAGGGGAAATAAGCTAGGCTCCAGGAGGCAGGAACAGATATGCTCACGCCTGTGCTGCCGGGAGATTGTCACAGGATGCCTTCCTGGCCACACACGGCCGGACTGCTGGTCTCAGGTACATCATTCTCCTGCATGGTCTCTAGCTCTTGCTGCATCTCAGGACCAATTTCTTCAGAAGGTGGAAGGGTCTGATGAGCTGAAAGTGTCATTTGTCTGTGGTAGGTACAGGGTCCTGACGGATTGTAGAGATCAGTATATGGAAGCTTGACTGACTCTTGATGAATTCACATAAAATTCCCTGACTTTAAGGGGCTAAAATTAAATAACGTAAAGTCTGAGAGTGGGGGCCTAGAGAGGCGTGAACAGAGGAAGGACTGAGAGAATAGGCCTTGTCTCTTTGTATACACCTAACTTTATAACTCGTCTTGGCCTTGCAAAGCTTGTGGGGAAGAGGGAATTAAGAAGCATTGCCCACAAGAAAAAATCTGCTCTTTACTCCACCACTGGCTTTGCTATCTCTGCTCATCCCAGAAATAAAACTTGAATCTACCAAGGGTGTTGAGCTAATGAAGCTGTGCTCAGGCTTATTTTCTTTTTAGTTCTCTGGTGACTTATCTGCTCCACCCCTCCCCCATGTTACTGTAGCATAAGTGACACAAAGACGAGGAAGAAGGTCTGATTTGTTTCTCACTTATCAGTATAACCAATGAAGAAAGGGAGCAAAATTATTTCCTAGCTGGTCTTGAATCTCTAAGCCCTCTTAAATCCTGACTTTGATGGAATAAGAATGTTTAAGTGTTTTAACAGTACAAACTTTTTTTTTTGAGACAGAGAGAGAGAGAGAGAGAGAGAGAGAGAGAGACAGCACAAGTGGGGAGGAGGGGCAGAGGGAAAGGGAGAAGCAGAAGCAGACTCTCTGCTGAGCAGGAAGCCCCATGCAGGGCTTCATTCCAGGACCCTGAGATGATGATCTTAGCCAAAGGGAGATGCTTAACCAACTGAGCTACCCAGGTGCCCCAATGGTGCAAACCTTTTAAAAGACCTAAAAATTTTCTATTATTTTTATTTTCAAAAGGACGTAAATTAGGAACCTTAATGAGATGTGATATTTTATTTTTATTTATTTATTTTTTTTTTGAGATGTGATATTTTATAGAAGAGATAAGAAAAAGACAACTTTAGTATTTTTACTGTCTTAATTTGGCCTTTCATAAACTCAGAGTTGCTGTTCTGGCCCTTAGGACATACTTTCTAGTTTCATATGGTTGAAAATAACAAACACCATTTTTGTTTAAGGAAGAATCCATTAATAGCTGTCAGACTCCAAACAACAAATATGACAGCTCTCCTTGAGTCAGCTAAGCAATATTGATAGAATCTCATGACTAGTCGAATACTACTAAAAATTAGAGCAAATTCAAGACAATAATTTAATACAAAGAAGAAAGAGGGAAAACATTGTGCCATGTTTCATGTGAATAGTTATCCCTTTAAGAGATACCTCCTAATATCACTTACCTGGATTGATTGATGATTGATTGATTTTCTTCCCCACCTTCTCCTCCTTTCTTTCCCCTAATGGATCTGATAAACTTACCTACACTGAGAGAGTACTTAAGACCAAGGGCTCTGTAGTCAGATAACCTTGGCTTATATTACTGCTAACCATGGGAAATCTAACTTCTCTGTTCTTGCTTTAGTTTTTGCATTTGTAAAACAGTGACAACAATAGGTCGTTTTGAGGACTAAAAGAGTTTATTATAAAGTGTTTCCAACAAGATAAAATAAAATAATAAATAAAGTGCTAAGAACTCTCCCAAACAGTATAGCTACAAAATGAACATGCAAGTACATATATCTTTTCAAATTAGTGTTTCCATTTACTTTGGACAGATACACAGAACTGGAATTGCAGGGTCGTAGGGTAGCACTATTTTTAATTTTTTGAGGAACCTCCATACTGTTGTCTACAGTGGCTGCACCAGTTTGCATTCTCACCAACAGTGTAAGAGGGTTCCTCTTCTCCACAACTTTGCCAATACTTGCTATTTCTAGTCCTTTTGATAATAGCCAGACTACCATGTCTGAGGTGCTATCTCATTGTGGTTTTGGTGTGCACTTCCCTGATGATTAGTGATGTAGATTGCCTCTTCATGTACCTGCTGACCATGTATATTTCTTCTCTGAAAACCTGTCTCTTCAGATCTTCTGCCTATTTTTAAAATCAGAATATTAGCTTTTTTGCTGTTGAGTTGTATGAGTTCTTTATGTTTTGGATATTGGCCCCTTGTCATATATATATGATTTGCAAATATTTTATCCCATTTAGTAGGTTCCTTTTCATTTTGTTGATTTCCTTTGCTGTGCAGAAGCTTTTTATTTTGATGTGGTCTCATTTGTTTAGTTTTGCTTTTATTGTTTGGCTTTTGGTGTCAGATTAAAAAAAAAATCATTGCCAAGACGTGTGTCCAGAAGCTTATCATCTACCTTTTTTTCTAGGAGTTTTATGGTTTCACATCTTAGCTTCAAGTCTGTAATCCATTTTGAGTTAATTTTTGTGTATGGTATAGATAGTGGTCTAGTTTTGCTCTTTTGCATGTGTCTGTCCAAGGTTCCAGAAAGCACTGATTGAAAAGACTGTCCTTCTCTGTTGTATATTTTTGCTTTCTTTGTCATAAATTTATTGACTACAAATATGTGGATCTATTTCTAGACTATTTGTTTCATTGATCTATATGTCTTTTTTCATACTAATACCATACTGTTTGAATTACTACAGTTTTGTAATACAGTTTGAAATCAGAAAGCATGATGTCTCCAACTTTGTTCTTCTTTCTTAAAGTTGTTTTCGTTACTCAGGGTCTTTTTAGAGTCTGTACACATTTTAGGACTGCATGCTCTTTTTCTGTGAAAAACGTCATTGGTATTTTGAGAGGGATTACATCTAATCTGTATATTGCTTGGGGTACCATGGTTATTTTATGGAATTATTTTGTGGCATAACTTCGGTAATGCTTTCCTTTTTTTTTCCAGATTTTGCTTCATAAGTCTTTTGGGGGTGAAAATGAAAATGGAATTTATACTAAGGAGTGAAGTCTGGAGAACACAGAAGCATGGCTGACTTCCTGGCATGTCACCTCGACAGCTGCATAAGACTCCCACTTAGAAAGTCCCTGTGCCTGATTTAATGAGGTGCCTGATTTAATGTTCATTGCAGCATATCATTACAGACATTCAGTATGTCTTGAAATTTTCAATCATGTTGGAACAAAGGGAGCTACATTTTTGTTTTGCACAAACTATGTAGTTGGTCCTGCATGAAAGCTGTAGAAGTTCAGGTTTGGTGGGGATATCATTCGTGTCTTACAGTGGGTTAGACCAATAGATGACAAATTTTTTTTTGTAAAGGATCAGAAAGTAAACATTTTAGGTTTTGTGGGCCTGTCTCTTGTCATTAAGTACTCAACTCTGCTCCTCTAGCTAGAGAGCGGCTTGAGATAATAGGTAAGCCAGTGAGTTTTATAAACTTTATTTGCAAAAACAGGTAAGCTGAATTTGGCCCATGGGCTGTGACGTGTCCACCCCTGGGCTAGACAAATGGGTTTTATCTTAGGTGACTAAGAATGCTGTCAAAGAGAAAAATAGGTAGGGTGGGCAATATTTTAGAACTCTTAGTCAGTCATGGAACACTTTCAAATTTTTTGCCATAACTATTCATATTATTGCCTTCTTAACAGTTAATATTATGCCAAAAAGTTTACATGTAATGGCACATTTTACAATCCCCCAGTGGCCTCATGAATTATGAAGTATCATCTTCATTTTGCAAAAGAAACCAAGGTTCAGAGGCTAAGCAACTCGACCAAGTTCCACAGTAAAGGACTGCTAGCCAGAGCCTACAGGTTCACTATGGTATCTTCATCATCTATTGGGATGTGTGGCAGGCAACAGAGGAATACTTGAAAACACTGACATGTGTAAATGGTTTATTTATTTTTTAAATAAATAAAATATGTAAGTTAAAAAATAACTGATAGCGGATGTCAGCTTTCTTATAAACACTATCCTAACTCACTAACATTATGCTTTCTTGTTGGGGGGGATTATACCTCAGAATACATACTTGTATGTGTTCCTTGGGTACTCATGGCAAGGGGGTGTACAAGCACCATTTGGACTGTGCTGCCGTATGGGAAGTGCAGCCAGAGGTGTCGCGTAGGATGGTGACATGATTTGAAGATCTCTGCCAATAAATCTGTCTGTAGACTGGATGCTAATATCTCAAATGCTACTACTGTTCCTTTCTGGAAGGCTGAAAGGTATCAGCCCACACAGACATCTTCACGATCTCCAATCTAGCCCCTCTTCACAAAGTCAGAGATCCCAAACAAATTCTAAATGCATGATTTCTTGGTATTGATATAGCATTACCAACTCCAAAGAGTAAAGAAGAAAAAGAAAGAAGAAACCAGAAAACCTTCTTCTCCATTGAAAATTTTGTCATCGCCACAGGGAGAGAAACACGCACATATCCCTTTTCTGATCCCCACTGGAAATCACCATGCATTCCTGGGGCCAGGAAGAAGGAAAAACCTTCTGTCTCAGGGGTGCCTTGGGATTTTTTGACTTCTTGAGAACAGCCTCTGTCAGCCCAGGGAAAACAACTTGGTGGGTCTCAGATGTCCTTTAAGCTACATGGCAGCTTAGTAGGGCTTTTCACGTGTCTGGTGCCAGGCTGTGAAAGCAAGGTTCTGGATAAGAAGCATGCTGGTGGTATGAAAAGGAAGAGAAAGTTGGATAGCAGGTGGTCATCAAATTAGGGAAGACAAAATTTACGTTCAAAGATTTTTATGCACCTTTTTTCCCACGGCTATCCAACTTTCATGAAAAAAGCACACAAAACCCAATTTATTCCCATAAAATCTTGAGCTCAGTAACCATTTATATTATCATTAGAAAATCAGCACTATACATTCAGCCTCTAAGATAGAAGGTTAGCATTGGCCTCCTCACCAGGGCTGGGGCGGGGGAGTGTGGTAGATTACCACAGAAATAGTATATATTTTTTTTAAATAGCACTCTTTTGAGTTGAGAGAACAATGATTCCACATTTTAAAAGTCTTTATTCTTCCATTCAAAAAAAGCAGAGACACTGAAGAGTAGGCCAGTACCTTTAAAAGGAGCTTGATGACAAAAAGCAGAAATGAATATCTATTTTGACCGCACTTCCGAGCTGTTTCAACCCTCTGGACTAAAGGACGCAGGATGCAATGTTCAATGGAGGGACAAACAAACCAGGCATGCAACTTCCAGTCCGTTATTAGGAAAACAAGTGACTCAACTCTACCCTTGAGAAAACAAAGTGCTCCAGGCTCAGGGCTACTCCCTACTCTCCCATCCCTTCCATCTCCTCATCTCATCTCCGTCCCTCCATCACTTTCCCTTCTTTCTCTCTCTTGCTTTTCATTTTTCCATCACTCCAGCCATGGAAGAGTGCCGTGAACTTCAGAGCATCTTCCCAGAGGCAGGGGAACCCAGGGGAAGATGTTCGTGTTGAACCAATGCAATGGCTTTCTGTCTCAAATCTAGCTCCAAAGAAGGCTGGCTGGGGAAACGTTTGGTGGTAAGGAGTGGAGATAACATGGGTGAGGTCAGGTAGTAGTGCTCATTTATATGTGTATGGGGAGGGGGCATCTGCTCAGCATCACCAAGATACAATTCTCCATCATTCACCCAGAACTGATCTGCTTATTACTTTGAAGGAACTACCCTTGTCTCAAATGGTGTTGTTAGACATTGTTTCCATATCCTCACCATGACAGCAGGACAGGGTGGTTATATGAGGATGACAGGAGATGAATAGGCCCACAATGCATCCCTTAAGTATCCTACTGGGTAGCTTTATGCTCAGATCTGCCTGGGAGATAGCTATGTTATACGGGTCTATATTCTACATACACGGTCAAAAAGATACATAAGCAGTGAAAAGGCCATGAGTCCACTTGGGAGGTCCGAGGCAGGCAGGGCAGGGGAGGTACAATAACCTGCACCACTGAGGACAGGTGCTCCCAGAGATAATATACTCGCTAGGACAGGTTGAGAAAAGGGGTGTCTGGGTGGTGCAGTCATAAGCATCTGCCTTCAGCTCAGGTCATGATCCCGGAGACCCGGGATGGAGTCCCACATTGGTTCCTTGCTCGGTGGGAAGCCTGTTTCTCCCTCTCCCACTCCCCCTGCTTGTGTTCCCTCTCTAGCTGTGTTTCTCTCTGTCCAATAAATAAACAAAATCTTAAAAAAAAAAAAAAGGACAGGTTGAGAATTAATTTGGAGGTGTTGATTCCAAGGTATAGAAGAAAAACATTCTCCTCACTCCATGGACACATCCCTGTTTAATCCTAACAAATCTGTATCAGTTATCCATTGTTGTGTAACCAAAACCAGGAGGTAGGGATTACCATTGGCCATTTAGCTGCCTGCCATAGATAATCAAGTTGATGACCACCTACAGTCTTCCTATTTAAGTCCAGATGACTTTTTGTTCTCTTAGAAAAAAACCCCATCCTCAGAAGGTAAAGATGTATCACCATTGAGGATATTAGAAAAACAAAGCTGTCTTGGCCTCTTAAAATATTAAACTTCTGACCAACTGAAGCATCTATGTCAAAGGTCAAAGAAGACAACATGGTTTTGGGAATTTAAGATCTGATGACCATGTACCTCATCAATTTCATTCAAATCACATTTTTGCTTTCATGATCAGGCTTTTTGGATATCAGTAATTAGCACAAATAAAAATATATATTTTTTCCAAAGTGAAAATATACTCCTTGTATGAATCTAGCTCCCAGTGATTTGTGGAATCTTTGAAATAGGCAAGAGAGAATGTGACTGCCTCTGGTCATCTGAGCTCCCAGGCAGGCAGCAGTGATCTGAGTACCTGAGTCCAAATTCTCTGGGCTGCTGCACCTAAACCTGTGACAGCCTGCCATACACGGTGTTCCTACGCTAGCTGGACAGCATGGTGGGAAGGCTACCCAGTCCCAAGATGGACAGAATCAGACTATGGCGTGGCTTTGTTCACCCTGCTCTCTTAAAGATTTTGTTGCTTTGAATATTCAATTCTCATGGTTTGGAGGAAGGGAAGTTCATATTTAGTAACTTGGAGATCCTGTGAAACAGGAAAATTGGAATTTTGATTTGCTAGGTGTTCCAGGTCCTGTTGGCCTCTGGCCAAGCTTCAGGTTGCTTATTGGAGCTACTCAAGGAATTCAACCTGGAGAATCCAACTCTCCTAATGGGAGTCAGAGCAGGGCTGATTTCCTACACATATACCCACATTGTCCCAGTAGGAGCTCCAGACTTTGGCCTCCCTAAAATTCCCCATTTCATCTAACTTACTCTTAGCTCTGGTTATTAAGTCAAAGCTTTGTTCTAAACACAAGGTTTTACTGATTGGGTCTTTTTATCTCTGACTCCAAAGATAAGTTATATATTAGTAAGATTACTAAGGGTTAGGGTTGGGCAGGAAGGCAGAAAGTTTAACTCTTTAGTGACTAGGAGAGGCTTCCTGGGTCACTACAAGTCAGGAGGAAAGGAGAACAGGGAGAAAGCAGTGGTGTTCTTGAAGGCAGGCACAGAGGAAGGGTGTGCACAAGGGCTGTAGGAAGAAAGGCTCAGTTCAACTGAACAGGGCCTGCGACCTCGTGTCCTTCACAGAGGAAGCCGGAGCCTGAGGTGCTTCTTGGATTTCTGCTCACAGACAGGAGTGTGGAAGAGTGAGGACACAGGGAATTACCTTGTTGGCGGGACTGCAGAGATAAAATATGAAACTTTGAGAATTTTCTTATCATAAAGTATATTTTCACATATACTATGTGTAGTAGAAGTTTTCTTTCTGGTTGTGAAGTGTCTGGCTGTGTGTATGAGACGTTGCATATGCACACACATGTCTATGGGGAACCAGAAGTTTGCCTTTTACTCAGTTCTGCATGCTGAGGCCAATAGAAGACGTCTGTGTTAGCTGGCTATTTCCCCCCTTGCCATGCAAGCCCGTGAACATGACCTTGTACTGCCTTCTGCCTAAGCTAAAAGATCACGCAGAACAGAGTGTCCACATTAGAAAAATCTGCTCACAATTGCTCCGATCTCCCCTCCTAATGCTCTTAGCAAGTCAACGGGTCAACAAGTCAATGTCTGCTCACAGGCCTGCTTTGTATCCCTGTGCACACGGTAGCCAAGGTGTTGAGTTTGAAGAACACGTAGCCTCCGAGAAAAGCTAGAATCTGTCATGGCGTGTGTTGGGAAAGGAAAAGGGAACAAGAAGGGTGAAGTCTGAGGTTTCATTCTGACGTGAGTTTTAAGAAGAGACTTCACTTTTGCTTTTATTTTTCTCAGCAATGATTACTGCATTTTCATATGTATTATTAAGTGTGAGAGCGCATATTTAAGAGATGACATCAAGAAAGGCAGAAATCAATTTCAATAGCACAACAAAGATTTGCTCTTTGCCGTCAGTATCTGCTTCTCCCTTAATGGGCCACAACTATTAAGAGGAGGTGAGCAGAGGGGAAGGGAAACCCAATCCTGAAAGGAAGGGTAGAGGGAGGAAGTCACCTAAAGTATAGGTTGTGTCGCATGACTGCATCTGGACCTCGACAAACATCCCTTTTATCAACTCCTTTAGATAAAGGAACATGTGTTCCTAAGTGCGTCCACCTTAACAAAGGTGTTAGGCAAGAGGAGTTAATTATTGTCAGAGCTCTTTCTGAGTTTTTGGCTCAATGTCTATCTGTTTAGCAAAGTTAGGCTTGCTGTAAATTACCATGCCACAAACTCACTCTACTGTAAGCCGTTGCCCGGGGCCGCCATGACATCCGGTTGTCAGCCCAGATGTGAGAACTTTTAGTCCAGGTGCTAGCTGAGAGCACGCCCTCCTCCCAGCTAGTGTGATTTGGCGCAGGGGCCTGAAGGCCCTTTTTTGGAACTGGCCACAGAACTTTGGAAACTAAGAGTCCCGTTTGGGATTGAAAACTCATGCTTTGGGCGGAAGTACTGCTAACATCGAATCCTCCTAACAGTATTAAAGTAAAATTCATTTTTCCCTTTCGTCAATGACGAAAATGAAGTCCAGATAATTCAGTGATTAATTCCAACATTCAGTGGAGGATGAAAACTTGGCCTCAGCAAATCTTCAGATGCTCATAGATTGTTTGCCAAGTACAAGGTATCATTATAGGCGCTATGGGAAACAGAAATATTTGAAGACATGAGTTCAACCCTTAAAAAATCACTGTTCTTTTTTTAATCACATATTCTTTGGGAGGCAGAGATACACTCTACACTGGGAACCCTAACTGAGGTGAAAGGGTCCCTCGTGGGCTGCCATGGGTCCCTCTGAAATTATATGTGAGAATTTTGTGTGTATATATATTTTTGAGGTGACAATGTCAAGGGTTTTAAATCAAATATTCAGAGGGACTGATTTTCTTAAAAAAAGCCTAACAACCTGGTATCTCTCCCTTGCTTAGTAACAGTACAAACAAGAACTAACATTTATTTCCATGCATACTACACGTGAGGATTTAAGCTAGGCACTTTCCTTCCTCATCACTAATTGTTGTGAACACCTGATGGGGCAGGTGTTATTATTTTCCCATTTCACAGAGAGGAAAACCGACTTCAGGAAGTTGCTAATAGCAAGGACACATGATGGGTCACTGGCAGGTAGGATTTGAACTCCGATCTATCTGACAGCAGAGTCTGTCTTCTCAGTCTCTGTGATACACCATAGTCCAAATAGGAGGGGGGGAAGCAATAATGGACAAAAAGAGAATAGAGGCCAGAGGAAAGAGAACGTGGTGCAGGGAATGGTGGGTGGGATGGAGGGCTCACAGGCACGAGAATTATGTGCTATTTAAAGACATGAAGATTGAATAAGGCCTCACGAACAAGAGAGGGTTTTCTAACTCAGGGCTCGGGACATGAGATTCTGAACTTGGAAATACCTCCCTGCAGTCCTAGTTAGGGAAAGCTGAAATTCCTAGTCTTAGCATCTTAAGCCTTTAAGTGTACTTCTATTTCCCACTCAGTAAATACTTTTTGCGCTCCTGTGAGGGCAAGCAAGCAGCCAGCTCCAGGGTGGTTTACAGAGGGGAACAACGTGAGGCCCTGTTCTCAAACCGGTAGAGGGCAAACCTGGGTTTCCCTGTCCTTGTTGGAGGTTGCTAAGTGCAGAAAGATGACAGAAGGCAGATTTAACTTGGATCAAACAAAAGGATGATATTGAGTTAGCCTGTGGGAGTGACATTGCAGCCTTTGCTTTTACCATGTGACAAGACTAGGACTGGGACCCACGCACTGGACTGGCATAACCCCCACGTTGCCATGATCCCGTGGGAGTTTACCTTGCTAGTCTTTGCTTTTCTCACCTGTCAACTGGGTACATGCTGGTTAAGGTTCCCGTCTAGACTGATCACCTCCAAAATTACAGATACTACTTTCACCTGTAAATACGTAAATTATAAAAGCATACATATACTTAGTAAGGCCAGTGGTCCTGCCAGGGCAACAGGTTGCCCTTTCTTTTCTTTTCTCTCTCTCTTTCTTTTCTCTCTCTCTCTCTCTCTCTTTCTTTCTTTCTTTCTTTTTTTGTTTATTTTTTTTAAGATTTTATTTATTTATTTGACACACAGAGAGAGATCACAAGTAGGCAGAGAGGCAGGCAGAGAGAAAGGAGGAAGCAGGCTCCCTGCTGAGCAGAGAGCCCAATGTGGGACTGGATCCCAGGACCCTGAGATCGTGACCTGGGCTGAAGGCAGAGGCCTAACCCACTGAGCCACCCAGGCGCCCAGGTTGCCCTTTCTTATAGTGCCTCTGTAGGGGACTCTCTCACTGGCTCATGGCTCATGATACACACACACACACACACACACACACACACACACACACACGTGTGGGCATGCCTCCCAGTTAAGGCTCCCATAAAGGGGTGAGCTATTTAGTCTTCTTTTTAGGAAACCCCATCATTTGAGTGGGAAAGATCTAATGTCTGAGACACCTGGGTCATTATTAGGAAGAAAATAGAGCTGACTCCTCCCCCCAATAATAAATGCTTTTCTCTATTTTCTCTAACACTTGCCTTTTCCTTTGTAATGTGCCCCTGCCTACAGCATCCTGGTCAGAGAGCCAACAGCCCGGTAGACCTCAGAGGCGTGGGTGCTCCCAGCCAAAGGTGCAGCTGCCTAGGTCTGGTAGCAAGTCTGTTACATTTGAGCAAAATGATTGTTCACTAGGCATTGCAGGCCATGCAGAGGGCAAAGGCGAGTACCTCGCTGTCTGCCCGTCTGTCACCCGTCTGGGCTATAGAGGTCAATGTGGGTCCTCTCAGCAGATGAAACTTTCCCCATGGACTTGGGGCACAATGAGAGCTTTAGAATACTCCAGCTCAGTGTGGGTGGACCAAGGAATCTGCTTTTTCAACAAGTTAGATTCTTATGAAAATTAACTTTTCTTTTCTTGGCACTTACCACTGGCCAACCTCGTATTATGCAGTCATCTGATTATGGTCTTCTACCCTCCACATGCCACTCTCCTGCATTAGAACGCCTCATGACTACCGAAAATGTGTCTTTTGATTTATTGTCATAAATATATCCCCAGAATCTGGCACATAAATATGTTTAGTAATTACTTGTTAAATAAATTAAAGTCTGAAAAACAGTGCTCTCTTGAGATATTGCCAAACACTGAAGACTTGTGCATTTCTTTTAAGAAAATTTCCTTCTAATCTATTGTGATATCATACTTGTGAGTATGACTGAACACAAGGTGACGGATGGAAGGCAGTATTAGCCACTGCACTGCCGCAGGACTCATGACATGGGTTTGAGCCAAATAAGTATGATAACACCATGTTGAACTACATCATTGGCAACATGATCCTGTATTGACAACAATATGGGTCAAAAATAATTTCAAAAATATCATTTCTATTAGGATTCAACTTCCATGTCAAACCAGTTGAAGGGGTAGTTCAGAGTAGAACACTGTGCTGTTAGAATCTGACTACAAAGCCACCTCTGGATAAAGCAAGCTGTTGCCCACACATCACGGTACCACGACAGTGGAACACAAACATGCTGTGAAGACATTCTATTTGCTGGTTTTCCAGGCTGGGCAAAGCTCAGCTGTTGACACGACCATTACCTACTTTATCAAAGTCTCAAATGAAAACTATATTCTTAAGCTTTTAAGATCCCAACGAAGGGGGCGCCTGGGTGGCTCAGTCTTTAAGCATCTGCCTTTGGCTCAGGTCACCATCCTGAAGTCCTGGGATGGAGGCCCACATCGAGTCCTGCATCGAGCTCCCTGCTCGGCGGGAAGCCTGCTTCTCTCTCTCTCTCACTCCCCAGGCTTGTGCTCCCTCTCTAGCTGTGTTTCTCTCTCTGTCAAATAAATAAATAAAATCTTTTAAAAAATCCCAATGAAGGAAAATACAAGAGATATCTAATCTACAGACCATGCAGAAATATTACGGTGGGCTGCCAAGCTCAAAGTAGACAAGATTCAGCCAAGTTCAGCTGTCATAAATTTAAATACGAGTTCCTTCCACTTAAGAATGGCTTACTTCTGTCACTTAAAGGAAGAGCTGACTCTTCCACTGCAGACATTCACCAGCCTCGGAAAAAAGCTATAAAGTAAATTAAAGTGCCCACAAGACATTTACTGACCTACAAAAAACCTCAAGGTCTTTCCAGCACGCCTCCCGATGAGGCTAAATGGATGAAATTGAGTAGCTATAACCAAACTCCCTCTCCAAACTCACCTGTAAAAAGTAAGTCTCAAGCAAAAGGGTCAGAAAAAAATACTGGAGAAGAGAGGAAAAATGAACTCATGCTGCTTTGATGAGAAACATCTAAATGCAGAATCAAGAGAAGTGAGAGGCACCAGAAAAGAACATATAATTATCACTATGCTATTTCAACCATCCTGGTAAGAGTGTCTTTGGCATATTAACTCTATGGTTTGTCTATTGAAGTATTCTTTGGAGAGAGGTCAAATAGTCAGGCCACCATGTATTTAGGGAACGAGACTAGTTAGAGATAAGTCCATGCATGTCCTCAAATGTAACACATCTCTCAATTACATGTGTGGCATGGGAAAGGCATTTATAACTAGGAACCAGGACTCAGCTGGGGTCTTGAAGTCCAGTGAAAGTTCTCTTAAGCCTTGATGGGAATAAAGCCAAGGACACTTAAACATCAACTCCTTGTTGCAAAAAGTAAGATGGGATCTTTCATGTGACAACAGGCCAGAATCTGGGAAGCGAGGAGCCTTGAAAAAGTATATACACTTTGAATCAAGTGCATACCACTCGAATCAATATTGTCTAGTATGAAAATTATCTCTCACAGCTCCATGACACATGCCTTGTTGGGTCAACAGTTTCTCATATCTTTGATATTTTTGTCTATTATTTCATTATAGAAATAAAGGAGAAGGAAGAAGCGAAGAAACATTTATCATTTACTATGTGTTCAGAATGGCACATAGGCATTCATAAAGTTTCCAAATTTTCCTGATTTAGGGGTTTCCCTTGAATGCTCAGCAAATGCGACCTGGGTCTCCATCCCACACAATCTCATCTTCATGAGTTTCTCCTCTCTTGATAAATCTGAGACTTGACCAAAAAATTTACCCATGGTCCTCTACTCTGACCTTCATCATCTCTTACTGGACTTCACCTCAAGGCATTTCTCACCATTCCCCTTGCTGTCTTTTCTCCACCCTGAGGCACCCTAGAGTGAGTAACGACCCTTCTCTTTCTCCCAGAAAGCATAAATACCATGTAGTTTTAATGTATGATAAAAGTTTACAAATGGATTGAGAATAATAAAAGCAATTACAATGCCAAGATGGAAAATTCAGATCACACACCACATGTTTCCACTCCTGGCAATGAACTAAACTTCATCACAGGAACGGGCTACTGGCTGTTTCCTTCTGAAGCCCCAGTCTGCAACCCTGCTACTTATTGGTTTGCTCATTATCTATATATTCCCCTATTAGAATGCAGGTTCTTCAAGGGTATGATTTATGTGTGTGTGTGTATGTCACTGTTTATTGAAATCAGTGTGTGACACCTAATAGGCACTCAGTATATATTTGTCAGCAGAATAGATACTATTTTTCCCTCAGTATAAACCTATAAGATGGGCATCATTAATTTCATTTTCCAGAAGGGGAAAAAGAGGCTAAAAGAATGTAAGTGGTTTTCTCAAGAGTCCCACAGATAGGAAGTTATAGAACACTTTTTTTTTCTTGAGAGAGAGAGAGAGTGCAAAGCTGGGGCAAAGAGGGACAAAGCGAGAGGGAGAGAGAATCTTAAGCAGGCTCCATGCTCAGAGGGGAGCCTGATGTGGGCCTCAACCTTATGACCCTGAGATCATGACCTAAGCCAAAATCAAAAGAGTTGGACACTTAACCGACTGAACCACCCAGGCATCCCAGTTATAGAACACTTTTGACGAGTCTCACAGACAATATTATTTCTGCTATATATACTTATTTTCATACTGTTTCCCAATAGTGTTTGGCAACTCTAGCCCTTGGTTTTGTTAAGGGTTTTAACTGAGCTTAAACAAATGTTTAAAGGGGACTACTTCTCAGAACAATAATAGAAAGTGGTGGTGAGAGATCCCCAAGGGAAAGAAGAAATCTGAGGAGAATGGAGTCAGGAGCATGTAATGAAAGGGTATGATCCTTCTTAGCATTCGTCCTTACTAGGTTCAATCCTCACCTCAGCTAAAAACAAAATAAAACCAAAACCCTAGTACCTAGTAAACTTTTCATGGTTTTTCAGCAGGGATTTGTTCCAGACATGAGAGTTCTTTGTCCTCTCTCCTTGGTCCAGAGCCTAGTTTGAAGCGCTTGTTGCATTTTGGTGCACAGCAAACTCGAGTCACCAACAGTGAAAGAAATCTACAAATTGAAATCCTGGGGCACACTATGCTAAGCGTGGATACTCACAGGCCACCCTGAGTTTAAAAAGAGCAGAACCAAGAGTATAAAAAAAGAAAAGAAAGCCTTAGAGAAAGATCACTAACATCCCTAAATCATTTTGCTTTGCTACCTAGCCTGGTGTCTAACTCAGAGCAGATACATAATTAGTATCTGATGATTGACCGACTGGATGAAATCCTCTCATGCCCAGACTTCCTGCTTTTGAATTTGCACCTACCTGACATTAGTTTGTTTTTTAAAGTCTCCACAAGCTTCTGAAGGACTGCAGAGCTGGTAGCTTCATGATGTCACATCTAAAGATGTCAGATCTCTTGACTTCATATGCCTAGGTTCAGGGAAGATGTAAAAAAGAGCTAAAATAGACTAAAGAGGACAAAAATAGAGGACAGGCTGCACAGTTAAAGTTCTATAATATGCATGTTTATATTACCCTCTCTTTTTTCAGGAAACATTTCATTCACCTGTTCTCGACAAATGGTCTGGGTCAGAGGGACCATCTTGTTACTTATCTCCATCTTTCTGGTAGTTTAAATTGGTTGGGAGTTTTACTGAGCAGGACAATCACATACCTTCTTTTTTGTAATAAAAAAATATGTGAGGAAGATTCTACTCCTCTCTGATTGTGAAGTTATTAGGGACTAGGAGTGAACACAGAGCTGGTGATGGCTAGATTCCCGCCACCTAGAGAAAACAGTTAAGCTCATGCTGCTGGCATTATTCATAATAGCCCAAAGGTGGGAACAACCCAAATGTCTGCCAACTGCTGAGTGGATAAATAAAGAGTGGTGTCTCCATAAATGGAATATTGTTCAGCCATAAAAAGGAATGAAATTCTGGTACAGGCCAAAACAAGGATGACCCTGACAACATCCAAAGTGAAAAAAGTCAGTCACAAAGGACCACATATTGTAGGAATCCATTTACATAAAACATCCGAGAAAGACACATCTATTGAGACTGAAGGTAGATCTGTGGTTTCTTAGTGCTGGGGGTGATGGGGAGGTTGGGAGGAGGGTGATGGCTAAGAGGTACAAGGTCTCTTTTTGAGATAAGAAACATTCTAAAATGTATTACGAAGATGAATGTACCACTCTGTGAACACCAAGAGTCACTGAATTGTATACTTTAAGTGGGTCACTTTCATGCCATGTGACTGATATACAGCAGTTAGGAGAGAGAGAGAAGCTGAGGGAGGGAGGGAAAAGGACAGAGAGAGCACCAGAGAGAGGGTAACAAAAAAACAGAATCAGAGACCAGAGATGCACACGGAGTTTCCAGATGGTGTTTGAGTCACTGCTTCTAGACTTCTGTTCTGCATATTCCATCCTTGCTCTTTCCAAAGTTTGGATGGATACGCCAATAAAAATCCCAAAGCTTTCCTCTCTCTCCTTTTCTTTCCTTTCTTCTTGCTTAAGCTCATTCAGGTTGGCTGTCTGTCACTTGCCATACGGCCCTTCTGTTAGAAGGCAATTATATTTGGGGAGAGGTGGGGATATGCCGCCCCAGCAGAAGACGGGGATCTTCATGTCATGTAGAATATGTCCACAGGTCCTTATATATGATGGACATTCAACGAACATTTATTGAACTTAAGGAAATGTTTCCAACTCAAATGTTGGAACTTTTCCATAGGGATTCGAGTCCTAAGATCCTGTCCTTTTAGCTCAAGTTGGTTTGCTTCAATGGCATCCTGTTAAGTTATTTCCAAAATCCTATCTGGGAGATTTCTCTGGTATTCATAATTCCCTCTGAGAGAAAATTTGAACTTTCACCTGCTCCCTTAAATTTAACTGAGCTGTGCTGAAGGACTTGTGGGTCTATTCTTGGATGTTCTCATACAAAGTGGTGGGCAGAGTTTGGAAAATTAAGGAAATCTTCAAACCCAAGCAAATGAAATAATTGCAGGTTATGGTCGACAGTAGCATGCCAAGAGGAAAAAGCTGTGGGCCCACTGGCCTGATACAGATCAGGTTTCTGCATACAGATGCGCACACCCACCCTCACATCCGCGTCCCTCTGCAGAGAGAGAGAGTTGGTGTTGCCAGATATTCCTTTACTATTTCTGGATTGTCAGGAAAGTTAAAAAAATGCTAATGAATTTTCTATCATGCTTACTGAAATATGTGAAAAATACATTTGCACGAGGCAGCACAATGGTTATGTTTCAGCTCTTTGCAGAAGAATCCTCATTTGTATCAGTGGTTCTCACACTTGCGTCATCATCACCTGAGGGGTTTGGGAAAACATAGGTGTGTGGACCCTGTTCCCAGAGCTTCTGATTCAGTACATGTAGGGAAGGCCTGGAGATGTGCATTTTCTGACAAGTCCCCAGGGGATGCTGATGCTCTTGGGCTGAAGACCCCATCTGGAGAGCCACCGAGTGTATGGTTGAGTGCTTCATTTTTAAAAACTGGTGTTTAACTTTAGGGCTATATGTCTTATGGTTTAGAACTTTAATGTGACCCTGGGACCTGACTGTGAATGTTTCATAGCTCATTTCTGGTTCTTGAGGCCCTGGTTTTAAACTAAATGGTCATTACTTCAGTTTCTAACTGTTACATTACAAACATGAGTTTTTGTCCGAGTGTATGGTTGCCCTTTCCACCTGGGCTCATTCCCAAAATCATCATAATTCTTCTGGGACAGTTGAAAATATAAATTCCCAACTGAATAGGGTCTGGCAGAGAAAGAGGAGGAGGTGGGTGGAGAGGCTGTTCTAAACCATCAACTGCACAGCTATCTAAAAATAAGCCTGCTAAGTCAAGAAGGCTGGCTGAGAGATGAAAATAGGATGATGAAGAACATTTTGCAGAATTGCATCTGAGGTATAGAAGTCTTCATGTGACATTTCCTTTTTTCCCTCCACTGGGAGAAGAGAAATGTGCTGAAATGCCTAAATACCAAACTCTGTGTGACTTCAAATAAAATTATGAGAAAGGGCAAGTCAGCACAAGGGACACAAGGAATTTCAATGCTCAGCTTCAGAATGCTTTTGCTAAGCTTATTAAATGCTCTTAAAGCAGTGTTCTGTGCACGGGTAATATGTGGGGACACATATCAACATTCTTTTTTTAAGATTTATTTATTTATTTGAGAGAGAGCATGAGCAGGGAGAGGGGCAGAGGGAGGCAGAGAATCTCAAGTAGATTCCCCACTGAGAATGGAGCCAGACAGGGGCTCCATACCAGGACCAAGAGATCATGACCTGAGCCAAAATCAAAAGTTGGATGCTTAGCTGACTGAGTCACTCAGATGCCCCACATATCAACATTTTTACATGCATGTATCTATGTCTTTTATCAGACATCTGGGGTGTCCAGAAATTTTTAATTTAGTATGTGCAGAGAATTGCTCACATAAGTGTACAGCTTGAATTTTCAGAAATGGAACACATTTACATAATCAGTACCCTGATAAAGGAATAAGTCATTACTATTTCCTCTGAGTCCCCATCATGTTATCTCAGCTACCTCTGCCCTCTAGCAAAACCAAAATCCAATTTTCTGACAGCATATTGACTTTGCTTTTTTCCCCTCTATTATGTAAATGAAATCACACAATATATATTCTATGTCTACCTTCTTTCATGTTTCTGAATAAAATCAAGCCCTAACTCTATCTTTTTATTTTTTATTATTTTTAAAGATTTTATTTATTTATTTTAGAGAGAGAGCACCAGCTTGGAGGGAGAAGCAGGAGAGGGACAAGCAGACTCCGTGCTGAGCATGGAGCCTGATGTGGGGCCCAATTTCACAACCCTGAGATCACAACCTGAGCTGAAATCAAATGTTGGACGCTTAACTGACTGAGCCACCCTGGTGCCCCTCAAACCCTAACACAATCTTTAAAATTTAATTTTGTGACTGAATTTTGTGATTCAAAAATCAAACAGTGTCAGAATATATAAAATAAAAATAGACATTTGTGCAGTTTAGTGGTAGATAATTCACGGTGTATCACATTGTGCGAATAGAACATAACGTATTTATCCGCTCTATTATTAATGAGGGTTTGGGTAATTTCCAGTTTGGGACTATAATGAAGAGAACTGCTTTGGAAATTCTAGTACATGTCTACTGATGAACATATATATTATTCTATTTATTTATTTTTAAATATTTTTATTTATTTATTTGAGAGAGAGGGTGAGCAAGAGAAAGAGAGCACAAGCCAGGGAGCGGGACAAATAGACTCTCGGCTGAGGCAGAGAGCCTGACATGGGACTCGACCCCAGGACCCTGGGATCATGACCTGAGCCAAAGGCAGATCTTAACAGCTGAGCCACCCAGGCACCCCCATATGTATTGTTTTATTAGGCTTGGGGAATAGAATGTTAGGTCATAGATTATGCACATATTCAGCTTTAGTAGGCACTGGCAAATCTTACTAGTTTCTAAAGTGTTTCTATCTATTTATATTTTAACCAGGAGTATATGAAAGTTAGAGTTTCTCCACATCTTCAGATATACTTGAAAAATTCCCATCTTACTTAGGTTTCACCCGCTATGTGGTTGTGTAGTATTATCTCATTGTGATTTAAACCTACATTTCATGATTACTAATGAAAATGAATACCTTTCATTTGTTTTTTTTTGTTTTGGTTTTTTTTTTGGCAATTTAGATAACTGTCGTTTTTTTAAGTACTGAGTTTTAATTTTTTTTTATTATGTTCAATTAGCCAACATACAGTACATCATCAGTTTTTGATATAGGCATCTGTCTTCTTTTACGTAGTGTCTGCTCAAGTTTTTTTCTCACTTATTATTAATAGGAATTCTTTGAATATGCAGCATATGACCCATTTGTCAGACATGTGTACTATGTCTATATTCTACTATATGAGTTTCTTTCTTTTTTTTTTTTTTACTATATGAGTTTCTTTAAAAATCACTCTTTTTGGTATCTTGATTATCATTTTTTAATTTTATGAGTATCCCTTTTTATGACCTGCTTTATAAAGTTTTGCTTACTGCAAGGTCACAAAGATATTTTCCTCCAAAAGTTTTATTATTGTACCTTTCATGTTAAGATTTGCACTCTATCTGGAATTGATTTTTGTCTACAGTATGATATAAGGGTCAAAGTCCATTTTTTTTCTCAATGGATATCCAGCAACACTTATTAAAAAACTCATCTCTCCTTATCATTGTCTCTTACAGAACTTCTTTTGAATATTCTTTCAAATATTTAATCAAGGTGATTCTTGGGCTCTTTCTTCCTCTGTATTTTCACAAGCACAATTCCTCAGTATGGTCTCTTTGCCATAAATAACCTAACTAGCATCTCGGTTTCTATGACCTAGCCATTCTATTCTCCTCTTAAAATCTAGATCAATAATCTTTCTTTCTTTCTTTCTTTCTTTCTTTCTTTCTTTCTTTCTTTTTTAAAAAAAATTATTCATTTATTTGACAGAGAGAAAGATAGCAATAGCAGGAGTACAAGCAGGGGAAGTGGGAGAGGGAGAAGCAGGCTTCCTGCCGAGCAGGGAGCCCAATGTGGGACTCAATCCCAGGACCCTGGGATCATGACCTGAGCCAAAGGCAGATGCTTAATGACTGAGCCACCCAGGTGCCCCTAGATCAGTGCTATTAAATAATATCTGCATCCCAGATAATCAAGAGGTATATTAAGTTTTTGTTTCTGCTATAAGAAATTGCCACAAGCTTAGTAGCTTAAAATAACAGAAATTTCTTCTCTCACAGTTGAGCCAGAGGTCTACAATCAGTCTCAATGGGCAGAATCAAGGTGTCATGGGGCCATAGTCTCTCTGGAGGCTTTAAGGGTGAATCAGTGCCTTGCCTCTTCCAGGTTTTGGATGCTGCCAACATTTCTTGGCTTGTGACTACAGCAATGCAATCAGCCTTTAAGTTCCTTAAATCTAAGATATTAGTACCTGATTTTTTTTTGGTGGGGGGCTATTTTTCAGCCTCTCAAAAGAGGTTTGGAGCATGCTCTAGTCTGTTTTAAAATTGTAGTTTAGTTATTGAAAAATTAACACACGTGGTAAAAATCAATTAATGAATCCATCAATCTAAAAATTCACACAATGCCAAAGGATATAAAGGAAAAAGCGATTCCTTCACCCACCCCCACCTCATTCTAGTCCCTCTTCTCAGAGGCAACAGCTATCCTGTACATATGCTAACATGTATGTATGTATACATTCAACTAGTTTTCAATTTATGGACATTTACTTTGCTTGTAGTCTTTTTTTTTTATTACAAACAATGCAATGGATTCCTTTGTATGTACAGTCTTAAACAATTTGCCTCTATAGGATGGACTCCTGGAGATGGAATTACTGGCTCAGTAGAGTATATGTCTTAGTCTGTTTGGGCTGGTAACAACAGAAATGTATTCTTCATGGCTCTGGAGGCTGGAACCCTGAGGTAAGGATGCTAGCATGGTCTGATTCTGGTAAGGACCCTCTTTCAGGCTGTAGACTGCTGACTTCTTATTATAGTCTCACATGGAGGAGAGCACAGAAGACCTGGGGAGCTGCTTTAAATGCAAGCTCCTGGCTTTACCACCACTAACCCTTATTATGAGTCTGGAGTGGGGGCTCAGAAACCAGCATTTTGTTTTGAGGCAGGTAGTCTGAGGACCATGGTTTTAAAAATAGTGGTTCACAATTTACAGGTAAATGGTTTTGAAAGCAATTGACACTTAAACCAGGGTTTAGTGGGAGACAGAGGAGAGAGAAAGAAAGGAAAGGGTACAGGGCCTCCATGGCATGAGAAAAAGCATGGAGGTAGGAACTTAGATGCCATTTTGGAGGCAAAAAGTGTATTTGGTTTGGCTGGTGTCCAGGGTAGTAGTGGGAAGAGAGATTACAGAGGCAAGTCAGGGCTGGATCAGGCAAGACAAGAGCCTGCCCTGCCCCCATCAGGGCCCCCTGGCATCTGAACTTCTCTGTACAGATCATAGTGAGGGTGGCATATTATCAGTTTAGATGTGAATTCTGACACACTGCAACTCCAGCACATACATGTGTTTAAATCTGCTTGTTCAGAAAAGCCCTGTGTCCTTCTCAGTACCAGTCACTTGGCTGAACTTTAGAACTTTGGTCCCAGATCTGAGTTGGTTCAGCCTTCAGTCAGATCACAAGATGGCTGCAACTTCATCATTTTTGCATACAATACGCCAAGGCAGGAAACAACATGGGCTCCACTTTGCTGAACGTTCCTCCCACCACCTCCACAGTCTGTTCCTGTCCTTGTCATTTCTCCTATATCCAAACTCCTAGGTTGCTCACAAGGTAGATTTTCTGCCATTGTTATGTGGAGTCTGGTCAGAGGAGACTGAAGACCAGAAGGCAGTCGGCTTAAATTCCAGGCTAAGGAGTGGTAGCTGGAAAGGGGCTATTTATATATTCCTCAGCTTGGAATAGTAAAACATTTTTAAAAGGTATGGTGTTTAATCATGTCTGAGCCTGAGGAATGTGGAGCCCCTGTGAGGAATTCTGCTTTATGAGGATAAAAATAAGAAATTGGTAGCTTCTCCTGTCAAGCTTTGCAAAATGTTCTTCTCGAATCTCTTGCCCTCTCTGTCACACTTTATTTTCCTACTGTCTAGTTTGTGTTCTCAAATATTGTGCTTAAGACTAATATCCATTTAACCAAGATTTTGAGTACTCAACCTTGACTCCTTTTACCATTTCATGCATTTCTGCCCTCTATGTATCCTATGCAGAGAGAGTAAATGCACATTTACTCCTCAAAATGAATTACTCAATAGTATTTTTATATCAGCTAATTATCATTTTCAAAACACTTAGGATTTCCTTTTCATTTTCCATGGCCAGTCTTTTGAGAGGAAGATGGCTTTTTTGAGTCTCGGATTAAAGGGATAAAATCCATGAACAAAAGGTGCTGAAAAGTGAGATGGGTGAATTCTCTTTACAGGAGACCATGCTTATCATTTTGTCACATTCTTAGCTTTTCCTTACCCAGTGTCTGAGAATTTGAGACTTGAACCTGATCCTCTCAAATTGCAGGGCAATATATAACAATGACATCATCTGAAGATCTTTCTAATAAAGAACTACTATTTATAAACAAAGACAATCGCTACCTTAAAAAATAGTATTATTTAGTATGTAACCTTTTGGAATCAAATTTCAAGGCATTATAGATCCAGGTACCATGTCAAACAGGTGTAACCTTAGACATGCAGGAATGCACAATCACTCTGAAAGGTTATACTCTAAATGACAGGCCTCTCCACTTGAGCTATGTCTGACACCAGAGTCAGTGGAAGAAAAGATTAAGATCATTGTCATGGTCATAAATAACACCGTCTCTCATTCCTCCCCCAAATACAGCAAAGCATCTAATTCCTTGTAAATGAAACACTGCCTCCATAGAAAATAAGGGAAAGGGGCATTGCCAATTATTCAGTTAATTTCCTTTTTTTAGAAATAATAATTTTTATTTTTAGACTGGCTGAAAACACGACTGAGTCCTCCACTGACTTCTTCATGTGTTTATGGCATATCGTATTCAACCTTATTTTGGATTATAAAATTCTCGGCCTAACTTCCATTGTGAGAAAAGAGAGACATGATATGGAGAAATCATAAAAGAAGAATGAAACTCAAGACCCAGGAATAATTCTTTTGCTATATTCAGCATTAACACTTTAGTAAAATATAGTTTCCATGGTAACATGAAACACAAAAAATAAATGAAGCGTTGGACAATTTAGCCTAAAAGGCGATATCAGGGAAGTTTTAAAAATGGTAAGAAACTGAGAGCTTTTCCACTAAGATCACAAACAAAACAAAGCTGTCCACTCTCACCACTTTTATTCAACAAAGTACTGAAAGTCCTAGCCATAGCAATCAGACATGAAAAAGGAATAAAAGACATCCAGATTGGTAAGGAAGAAGTAAGATCTTGTTTGTAGATGACATGACACTATTTGTGGAAAGCCCTAAAGACTCCACCCCAAAGCTACTGTGATAAATGAATTCAGTAAAGTTGCAGAATATAAAAATCATTACACAGAAATCTGTTGCATCTACAGAGAAATAATGAAATAGCAGAAAGAAAAATTAAAATCCATTTACAATTGCAACAAAAAATAATAAACTTAATGATTATATATAAATATATGCATATTTAAAATATATCCATTAAATATACAATTGTGGAATATTAGAAAGAAAGAGCTGAAGGGCATTTAGAGATTGTTTTAGTTCAACCACTTATTCCTCCTACCATCATTTTACACATAAGGAAACAGAGATACATACAGATACAAATGACTGTAGAAGTCATCATGTCTACATAACCAAGTAGTGGTCAAGCTGGGACCAGAGCCCAGGTCTTCTGACTTCCACTCTAATGCAGTTCCACTAAGGTAGTAGGGATGATGTGATGACGGAGGCCTCTGGATGAATTTATCCCTGTGATTATTCCTATTCCCTCAAATACTGCTTTATACTTTTTAAGCATAGGAAACTCGACTTTTCCTTCTATGTCATCCTCCACTATGTGAAGCAAATGACATGAGTACCTGCTGAATGTATGGTTTGCAGATCATTCTCAGTGATTGTAGAAGATGAAAAGAGAAAGGTTTTGTTTAGCATCAAGGAATCCTTGACTTAGAAAGGCTATATAATGTGGTTGTAAAGTCTCTAGACTCAGGAGTATTGAATAGAAAACAGAACCTCATCTCTTCTAAGTTAGCTGGACATTCATTTCCTGAAGCTGAATGTTAAGATATGACTTCTTAAAGTTCTCCCTAGATCCAGATATTTCTGGAAGATTCCAGTCCTACTTCTGCCCCATTCTTCATCTCTCTCTAAACAAAACAGAAGCTCTTAAATGGATTCCTTAGGTTCTATTATAGACTGGTCATATGTTGAAGCCCTAACATCTAGTGTGACTGTGTTCTGAGAGAGGTCCTTTCCAGGGGTAATTAAGGTTGAATGAAGTCATAAGGGTGAGGTCTTAATCTGGTGAGATCTCAATGGAAATGAAGAATTTGTTATTAGTCTCTGGAAGAAAGTGATTCTTGTTATGATGCGGCTAAGAACTTGGTTGATGTGTGTTTTCATGTTCTGTGGAAGGTAGAGCTGGTAAGTGATGAAATTAGAATTTAGCTGAGGGGATTTCTAAGCAAATGTTGGAAAGTGTGGCCTGGTTTCTACTGCTTATTGGTAAAATGAGAAAGGAGAGAGATAAATTGAAGAAACTCTTAGATCGTGATGCCACCAGAACTTGAAAATTTGGAAAATTCTCAGCCTATCCTAAAATAAAGAAATAAAGAAATAGAACACAGAAGGTGTGCTTGGAAAGCACTTTCCCATAAAGAGATTACCCATGATTTTAATCAGCCACCTCAGCAGAAGCCAGGAATAGAGATGGGATAAGAGACACTGCCAGTCTGAATAAAAGGAGATGGAGAGAGGATGAAAGAAAGGAAAGCTTCCAGACTTCTGGGATTCTATAGGACAGAACAGTAGAGCGATCCAGCAGCAAGCAGTCTGTATCCTTCAAGAACAAGAAAGAATGGCAGCAATGGGGATTTGGAGATCAGCAGAGCCGCCATTCCTACTACAGGCTTGAAGTGTACAGGTGGTTGTGGGGGGCAGAGCTGTCTCCTCCCTGGTTTCAGAAGGTGGGGCCTCTTTCTCTCTGTGGCCAAGGCTACCGCCTCTCAGTGCTGCAGGTAGGGCACTGCAAAGGTGGCGGGGGGGGGGGTTGCCATCCAGGGCTGTGGAAATGACACTGCCCCTGGCCCCAATCACCACCACCATAGTCCCAGAAGGCAGAGCAATGAGCCAAAGAGGATTATCCTGAGCCTTAATAGAATTTGCCTTGATAAGTTTTGGATTTGCTTGCAACCTGTCAGCTCTTTCTTCTTCAGATTTTTTTCTTTTGCAATGAGAGTATCTATCTTATGCCCATCCACTATATTTTGAAAGCACAAACTGGTCTGATTTCACAGGGACATAGCTGGAGAGGAAATTTGCCTCAGGGTGAATTGTACCTCAAATTTCACTCATATCTGAGTCAGATGACATGTAGTGAGAATGGACTTGGAAATGAAGCTGGAGTGGGTTAAGTCTTTTGGGGTTCTTGGGCCTTCCACATGTGAGAAGGACATGAATTTGTGAGGGGGGGGGTTGCTAGACAGATTATGTTATGGGATGAATTGTGCTCCCCCCCCAACTTTACAGTATTTGGAGATAGGGCCTAAAAGGAGGTTGAAAGGTGAAGTGAAGTTGTAAGGGGAGCCTTAATCTGAGAGGACTGATATCCTTTCAAGAAGAGGAAGAGAGAGTGGAGAGCTTTCTTTGCGCACAAACACAGAGGAAAGGCCACATGAGGACACAGTGGGAAGGTGGCCTTCTGCTAGCCAGCAAGAGAAGACTCAGCAGAAACCAACCCTGACTGCACTATGGGAGTGAGCTTCCAGCCTCCAGAGCTGTGAGAAAAGAGATTTCTGTTATTGAAGCTATCCAGCCTGTGGTATTTGTCATGACGGCCCTAATACATACCCGATTAGTACAGACCCATTCTGACTTCGGCCTCCTTCCCGTGTTCACGGCTATCTTCTATTCTTGAGATTGATGACACTTTCTTCTGTCTTTCCAAACCATATTTTATATGCTCCTTTTGGCGGGAGGGGGGGGGTGTCAAATTCTGCATAAATTGGTTTATTTCCAAACATCAGTGACTGTGAATACTTTTTTTCCCCCTCGTGACTTATTCTTTAATGACATGATATACTGTGTTACATACCTTAAATTTTTTTTTAAACAGATACACAGTAAAATTGACTTTGTGCATCAAATTGAAAAATAAATGGTTCCAAATACACACACAGAGAGACTGATACAATAAACAGACCAGAACTCAAGAGTTCCCACCAACCACAACTTTGGATATTTATATGGCATTTTTATAAGATCACAATTTCCATTGTCTTTAATATAAAAGACACAGAAAACAAAAATAATTTAGACAAATTAGATGGAATTCTGGAGTTAATCACTGCAAAGTTTAAATTAAATTAAACGTCATTATTGTGAAGTCCAAAGAAAATTTAATAATAGCTAATAATGTTGTAAGCCAGACAGACTGATCAGAGCTGCTTTTAAAAAATGAAGAGTTGCTATTAAAAAATGAAGGGGCACCTGGGTGGCTCGGTCAGTTAAGCATCTGCCTTCAGCTCAGGTCATGATCTCAGGGTCTTGGGATCAAGCCCCGCACTGGGCTCCCTGCTTGGCGGGAAGCCTGCTTCTCCCTCCCCCTCTGCCTCTCCTCTCTGCTTGTACGCTCTCTCTCTCTTTCTCTCTCAAATAAATAAATCGAATCTTTAAAAAAACAAAAAGCAGAGATGTGAATTCTTATAACTAGAATTTAGGCACATACATTTATGTAGAAGCAAAGCCCTCAACAACAGTTTGTTGCCAGGTGTAGGAAACTAATGATCCAGCTTTCACACAGTTTTCCGGTTAGTCGGTGTTTCATCTGGGAGGGCTGCCATAACAAAATACCACAGAAGGGCTGGCTTCGACAACAGCAAATTATCTTTCCACGGTTCTTGAGACTGGAAGTCTGAGATCAAATGTCTGCAGGTTTGTTCTCTTTCTGAGGCCTCTCTGCTTGGTGTGTAGTTGGCTGTCTTCTCCCTGTGTCTTCACACTGTTTTCCTCTGACTTGTGTCTGTGTCCTAACCTCTTCTAACAAGAACATTAGTCAGATGGGATCAGGGCCCACCTGAATGACCTCCATTTTACTTTAAATACCTTTAAAGGTCCTATTTCCAAACAGTCATATTCTTAGGTACTGGGGTCTTGGCCTTCAACATATGAATTTGGGGAGTGGGCATAATTCAGACCATAACAGTAGGCACTTCCTCATCAGCTTATCCCACCATCAAAACCATGCTCAGAAGAGAGTTGGATCTTCTATACTCTCAACATGCAGAAGTGGGTTTCAAGCCAGATCTGGTAACTACAAATTCTGTTTCTATCATAAAAACCCCAAATATTAATTTATATTAATGCATAATAACAAAATATGACAAATACAGTAATATAAAAATTAATTGGTTAAAGATGTCCTAATTTTCTAGAATATTCAAGGGTAAACTGCAGTTCAGCCCAATGATCACATATTCCAAAGGAATTTTGTTGTGACTTGGGGGCATCTGGGTGCATGCATTTGGTTATCTATTTTGTATATGCAGAGAGGGAATATGAGAATCCATGCTCTTCTAACTCAGGTCACTAAGGTCTCATTACTGCCTAAAAGGGTAAAGCAATTAAGTTTCTAGTTTGCTCTCAAGGAGATCCTTCAGCACCGGGTAAGAGAATCAAAGCTTTTCTCTTTGGATCAGCTCTCAGATGGAGTTAGTAAGATATTTTTGTAAACTGCAATAGTACAACTGCTAAAGGGGATAGTGAGTGCAATGGAGAATTATACACACACACATGTCATATAAATGTATGCATTATATATGTGTATGTCTACAGCACATATGTAGATACATATACTTACATATCCATGAGCTCTATGTATATATATATACATAAACATATAATATACAAAAAATAACCATTCTCAGCATTACAAAAATTTCTTACTTTCTAACATCAACTATACAAAAAAATATTTTTGCAACACTCCTAACCTGGAGGTGGAGTCATTCATTATGTGTTGTGCGAAATTAAAGATGATTCTCTAATATATGGAAAATTGCATACAAACTCTCTCTCTGCACCCAGGATTTGTAAGACATAGGACTTGTAAGACACTCAGGATTTATAAGACATTTGCTATCCTGTGCAGAAAACAACAGGTTGGACAATGGCCATTTTCCACTATCTTTGCTGATGGAGGTCAACAGAGAAAGCCAAGTACGGAATAACCTGAGCAAACATTTAGGGTAAGACCGAGTCCAGTATAATGTACATACTGGGCGCAAAAGGTATGACCATACAGTTGCTTTCTAAACAAGTGTTTCCATCCTCATCATACCCCTGCCAAAGGTCACACAACATAATGTGGCCAGCAATAACAAATTGTATCCCTTGGCTCTCGGTCCAGCTCATATTTCCTTCCTGTGACGTACAACTAGTCTACAGGAGATTACATATGGAAGAGTTAGCAGAAAACCTGAGGTCTGTGTTTTCTAGTCCTTCATTTTTATGCAATTATGCTCCTCTCAAATGTATATATTCCTGACTGAAGACAGATAAAAGAAACATACCACTGGACAGATAAAAGAGATATACCACCATGCCATCTTGAACATGGATGTGTTGGATTGGAGAGTTGTCTTTTGACTTTCTCTCTCTCCTAGAACAGACTACAGAACACTGAGTTGATTAGCAGTGTGCTTTATCAAGAGAGGGTGAGCTATCTCCATTAGAAGGACCTGATTCTATACAGCTTTGTGTTTATTGATCTGGGGACATTAGCATAGTTGGACATTCATTAGTGTAACTGGGTACAGAAATACTTCCATGGAAAACAGAAGTGAAAAGACAAATGTGTGCTTTCTTCTTAGAGCAGAAATCAGAACCATTAGATGATTATCAGCAGATAAGCTAAAAGTTATACCCTAATATTTCTTCCCAAAACTCCTTTTGAAATGCCTCACTGTCTTTATCTGTCCATCAGTATCTGCCATCATGGACATCCGAAGAATTAGGGCCATACAACTAACTTGGTTAATGGACTAGAACTCACCGAAAAAATTCAAAATTAAGCAGATGATCATTTCCCACAGCAAATGGTGCATCTGTATGAAAAACAATGGAAAACAGAGCACAAGTAACAATTCTAACAGGGGTCTGATGATCCAGGTGAGGTTAATGCCATACGTGACTGGACTTTTATCTCTGATGAAGCTCATGCATCAGAAGGAAAGAGCCAAGAGTAGTAATAACTACTTGGTTCTCTAATCCTAACTTCAATTATTAGGCTCTGCACCATTACTGAAGAGGGTTATTTTCCTCAGCCAAATTAAAATCAACTTCCTGTCATCAGCTGAATCTTAGCCACTACCCACCAGCAGACACGCCTGTGGCTAGTCAGAATGAAGGTTCCATTTCGATGACTAGAACCAGAAGCTTTGTACAGGAGGCAAAATCATGTCCTAGAATCTGCTTATAAGTGAAAATTTTGGGGATCTGTTGACGTGCTGGTGTCCTTCCTCAGAAACACACACACACACATACTTTGACATCAGGGGATTCATGGATTCCCAGGAGCAATTTCATGGGCCTCCACAGACTAGTTTAAAGACCCTGATGTCAAATGTATCCTTGACTCTACTTTGTCCTCTCCGTTCCTTCCACAGCTGCCCCTTCCCAGCCGCCACTGTTCTTCTGCTTCCATCCAGACTGGCCTGTCCCCCCACCAAGGGAACTAGCAAAAACTTCACCCTCCCCTGTTGTTCCTCTGCTCCCACTCCTCCCAGGGGCTTCCTCTCCTTACAGTCTGGGCTTTATCTCTACTTCTCCATCCTCAGGTTTCATCATATCCTGAATGATACCTAATGCCCCAGAAGTTTCAGACTTTTTGCAATTTCCTGCATGGATTTTTTTTTTTTTTTGAGTCCCTGCCTTTATTTTCTGTAGTCACGTCAGCCTGAGGCCCACACACCCTCTTAGTCCCATTCCCCTTGTCGAATTTCCTCTGTACCCTAACTACTTAACCTGGTTGCCTTTTTGGCCAGAAACCTGCCATCTTCTGTCCTAAATCTAACTTGTTTAGTTGCTCTGGTCCATCTGCAATGCCCTGTGGTCACTTGTCCTCTTCCCACAGTGCATTCTCATCATCCACCCTGGTTCCTGCCTTTTACCCTAGATTGTCAGCTCCTAAAGGATAGGGGCTGTATCTTATTCTTTCTTGCATCTGCAGGTCTTAATAATGGGCTTAGAGACAGTACATATTCAAATTAATTAAAAAAACAAATAAAGAATAGATGCTTAATAAATAATCACTGATTTTTAAATTCTTTGTACAGCCTACTGTGGCATAAATAGTAGCCATTCTTTTTTTTTTTTTTAAGATTTTATTTGTTTATTTGACAGAGAGAAACACAGCAAGAGAGGGAACACAAGCAAGGGGAGTGAGAGAGGGAGAAGCAGGCTTCCTACCGAGGAGGGAGCCCGATGTGGGGCTCGATTCCGGGTCTCCAGGATCATGACCTGAGCCGAAGGCAGTCGCTTAACCAACTGAGCCACCCAGGCGCCCCAATAGTAGCCATTCTTATGTATCCTCAGGACTTAGGAGGGAACACATGAAGAAATGTCAGCTAAATGCGGTAAATTATGTGTAAGAACTTAGTAGAGTGCTTGACAGATAGTATGCTCAATGTTGACTTTTTTTCCTTTTATATTAGATTACATAATTAAATATAAGTTAAATTTATTATGTAAATTCATTTTACATAATGTAATATATTATAAAATATGATGCATTGCAGTTTATGAATTTGAATGTAAAATTTATTTTTCTTAAATCCCATCTCAAAGCAGAGTCAGAAATTAAGGAAAAATGTTTTCTGGAAGTTATTTAACCAGTAGATGTTTATTGGACATTACATCTACCTGCCAACCATTATGCTAAGGGCTCGAGGTCCTTGAGGGGCAGGATGTGGTGGCTCCAGGCCTTCACAAGAACCAGGGCCTCCATCCATGCTCCCTCATGAACCCAGGACCTTCCCTGTAAGATTGTATATGTTTCTAGATTCCAAGTGAATTGTTACTTCATTCTTATTTTTATTTACTCCAGAAGGAAGTCATTATTTCTATTAAATGGTGGATGCCAGGGACAGATATATTCTGTAATTTTAGATCTTATTTAAGAATGGTTCCTGGGGTGCCTGGGTGACTCGGTTGCTTAAGCACCCAACTCTTGATTTTGGTTCAGGTCATGACTTCAGGATCGTGAGATGGAGTCCATGTCCAGCTCTGCCCTCAGCAGGGAGCCTGCTTGGGATTCTCTGTCTCCCTCTGTCGTTGCACTCCCCATCTCTGCTCATGCATGCTCTCTCTCTCTCAAAAAAAAAAAAAAAAAAAAAAAAAGGATTCCTAAGGCACATTCCACACACTATTCAGAGGCAGATTATTCAATTCATTCAACCCCAGCCTAATCCAAGATTTTGTTCTTTTCTGGCACACCTACCAAAAAAAGAAAGGTGAAATTCCTCTGGCTTCTTGGTTCCGGTCTACTCAACGTTTATATGGGGAGCCGGCCGCACTCCTAGAGTCACATGGGAATGGGAATCTGGAACTATGAACTGTAAGGATGTGGACACTGGGAATTTGATCATGAATTCCAGCTAGCCTAGTCAGAGAAGCAGCATCAACTATCCCAGGAAATTGTCTTGAGGGTTTTACTCACTTAGAGCTGTTAGATTATTAGAGAAATTCTCTATGGACACAAAATAGACATTGGGAGCAAATGTTGCCCTTTGGGTTATGCCTTCCTCCTGCAGATGCCCTGGGGACTGGTTTTTGTGCACTGAGCTCTTACTGAAACACTTCTTAGTGCCTTGGGAAACTAGGTCCCACATGAAGTTCAATATGTATCTTTCCAGTGTCAACCTCATACATAGGTGTGAATTTAATGAGGTAACAATAAGGAAATAAGACATTTTACAGATTTGGTTCCAGGAGCTCAGCTTTGTACCCATCTCCTTACTCCCACCCACTGGGGCCATCTGGTATTTTTGGTTGTCACAACTGGGATTCAATGCTTTGGGCATCAAATAGACAGAGATCAGGGATGCTGCTAAAACCCTCTGACAATGCTTAGGAAAAATGTCCTCAACACAGAATTATCTATATGTCAATGTGATACATCAGTAGTGCGGAGGTTGAGACACTCTAGGTAAGCCTTAAAGAGTAAAATAAAGAATGATGATACCTCCATTCTAGGGTATCTAGTTACTGGTATCCATTTTCACTATGTTCCCCAAAATACATTTTAAACAGAGAGAAAAATAAAAATGAGATGTCCATCCTCATGGATCTTTCAAAATTCCTTTAGTAAGGACATGTAGATATCTGTACAATGTTAACTAACAATACAAAAGAATAAGCAAAAATAAAGCACAGCCTTAACTGTTAAATAAATGGTATGAGAAATTTTGCTTTAAGAAATTGATGATGTCATAGTAAAAAATAGGAAATGACAGGAAGAGACAGTGAGGGCAGGGCTCCTGCCTCTTTTGCATCCTACTGTCTTCCCAGAACCCAGCACAATGGCTGGCATGCAATTGCTGCTCAACACTCAATAAGCCTTCACTGCATGAGTTCAGGAACAGATTTGGAGAGAGGCACTACATATTTTCTAGAAGGTCAGGAGGAATGGCAAAAATAAAGGTCAGAAGAAAGGAATGGGACTGATATATTCCAGGCCCTCCTGGCTGGAGTGGGAAAAGTGCTAAACTAGGAGAGTGGGGACAGGGTGTAGGGAAGCAGGTTGAGTAACTCTGGGAAATCTGGATTTTCTTTATAGGTCCTGGGAACATAGGTTAGAGATTCTGTTTGTTCCACATTCATTCCAGTCCATTTCACTGCTTATTTGTTTGAATCTTGGGATGTCTTTAATCACCCAGCCCTGAGCATGGGTAACAAGTGTATGGATAAGGGCGAGTCTGTGTGCATGGGGTGGGGTGGGAGGAGAGTATGGAAGACAGCAGTCTTTGTGCATGAGAGTGGGGTGCTTATGGATGGGCACGAGTCCATGTACAAGGGGTGGGGGGTGAGTTAGGTGCTGCATTACCTAGCCCTCCTCTTCATCTAAATGTCTTCCTGCTCTTCTCACCCAGGCTGGGCCAGGTCCCTGCTCTTGTGTGTGGCAGTGACTCAGGGATGGAAGGATGGCTGCCTGGTTGCTGTCTGCTGGGATTCCAGTAAAGTCTGAACACAAAAATCCTGTTGTTTCTGGCAGACCAAAGGAAATGCTCAGATGTTCCATCTGCATTTGTGGGACGTAACTTTGTCATCACTATAACCAAGCTGCCATGTATCTATTTATTTTAGTTAAGATCTATTTTATTTATTTATTTGAGATATAGAGCGTGTGAGTGTGGGGAGGGTCAGAGGAAGAAGATCTTAAGCAGACTCTGTGCTGAGCCTGAAGCCCGATGCAGGACTCGATCAAATGACACTGAGATCATGGCCTAAGCTGAAATCAAGGGTTGGCTCCTTAACCAACTGAGCCACCTGGGCACCGGGCCTTAACAGTGCTGCCATTTAACTGAAAGTTAATAGTAGCTTCCAAGGCAGCTGTTGGGCTCCCTGTGGAAAGTAAGAAAGGCAAGGGGCCAGGAAGGGAACATCTGTGGACACACTGTCCTTCTTGATCTTCCTCCTCTGCTGGGCTTGGGATCCTCCATGGGTCATGCCAATGGAAAGAACATCCCCCACATGGCCACGGGCCTAAAACCTTCAGGAAGACCTAAGGAAGGCTTAGGTAGAGAACAGAGAAGACAAAAGAGTTTCATCTTGCTTGGAAGGGAGATTCTTTCAGGCTGGTAAGCTTGACTGGTTTCTTTTCAGATCTCACCTTTTTTCCCTTTGATACCCATATCCCTGTGATACAGAAAGGTGAGCTAAGGCTCAGAGTGCCCAGCACATTTAGAGACAAGACACCCAGGAGGCCCCTTAGGAATGCAGTTTCCTTGTGAATAACCTTTGTCCCAAAATGTTTGGCCTGACCCTGGCAGGGAGGACACCTGAATACTCAGGTAGGGACCTTCTGGGAAATGGGGTGAAGTGACAGGACTTTGATGCCTTGCCGCATTACACTAATATTAATTATGATGATACCCACAAGTGTTACAATATTCACTGTATAATATTAACATGATGATAACTTGATCTCATGTTCTCTTTCAGTGACTGATGATTAGTACATTATTATGTTTTTAAAGAAATTCTGCCTCAGGCTGAGCAGCGTGGATCACTATCTCCATTTTACAATGAAGGAAGTGAGTCAGCTGGGACAGTTCACTTACTGACGAGTGCAATGGTTACCATGCTTCCCACTAAAACAGTCACATTGTGCAAGACTCGCAGAACATTGGCTAACGTTGAATCATATGAAATAGCAGATATACGACAACTTTTTACCATACAAAAATCGTAATTTCATAGATCCAACTCAAAATTATCAAGGAAGCAGACTGTCTTATGTACCTTTTACAGTGTAAGGTCATCTGAGATCATTGTTATATATATCTAGACTAGGCATACCTCCATTGTAGAATAGACTTATTTTTCAATCTCCTTTGCTTGGAAACATCATAATGGTCAGCACTTGCCTTCCCAAGCCTCTTGAGCTGCTACAGCCTCAAGAATCTTTACCTGGAAGCTCAACCCTGCCAAGTGGCTGAGCAATTTCTGACCCAGGCAAGCAAGTTATCATTTGGTTCTGTCTCTCCATGGGTGGAATCCGGAAATAGCCTGACTTCTGTGAGCCTAAACTTCATGTCTGGGGACGAGCCTGTGCACCCGAGTGACTACAGAGTCACTCTGTAGTCTCCCTCCTCATTCCAAACCATGCCCCAATTTATACAGCTGCCTTGGTTTCCTGAGCTGCACTCACTCTGTTTTCTTTCTTGAGGTTGAGTCATTTTGTGCATACAGCCATGAAGAGATGAATTTTTCATTCTTTAATTCTGTGAGAGACCATGCTCATCCCCAATACTCCAACCATGGGCTCATGTCCCACTTCAAAAAAGATGGACCTTCTAGACTCATAGCCCTGCCCTGTCAATCTCTGGCCAGCTGCACATATAGCTCTAGTCCTGACCCCATCAGAGTCTGACACACCCCTTTGGACGTTGCCTTCTTGCCTAGAGGGCCCCACCTCTTCTTGCCTTTCTTCCAGGACCTAGCATGACTCACAGCATGGGTCTCCTCCCATGGCAGGGATGTGAAGCCTTTCTAGTTGGCCTTCCAGGTCACACTCTTATGAAGCAGTGACCACCAAGAGTTGGCTTAGGGAGCTCTTATTCCACTTACATTTGGGGACAGAACCCCATTTTGTGAAAGTGATAAAAATATGGACACATGATGGGGTAGGATAAAACCCAACACCTGCCAGTAAGAATATGCAGGGAGAGGAGCTACGGAGCCGATGCTGGAGGAGGGAGCCAGTGGTGACTGCCACCGGAACCCAGGGCCATCAGGGTAGCCAGGTGTGTGATAGGGAGAAACTGTGACCATCAGCCTGCATCAGCACCCTTATTTTTGTGTGTGTGAAATTAAACCAGTGAGATAATTCATGGAAAATAACTTTTAGTGACCCAAATATAGTCAGTGGTATTGTAAGAACATTGTATGGTGACAGATGGTATCTACAATCACAGTGAGCACAGGATAATGTAGAGACTTGTCAAGTCACTATGCCATACACCTGTAACTAATATAACATTGTGCGTCAACTATGCTTCAATAAAAATATGTATATATATGGATAGATAGATATTTTAAAATGACTTTTAATGACTGAACTGCTTTACAAACCATTTTTCCATCCATAGTCAGCTAGGAAGAAACGCAAAAGATAAGGTCATTTTGGGGTTAGGATTTGTTGTTCAGTTCAGAAATCCTTTCTACAAAATTATTTATTTTTTCCCTCTTCAGATTCTAGGAATTATGACTTTATTTTAATTTATTCCTTCCCATTTTCTGCTATAAATATTACAAAGTAATTAATAAACAAGAAATGATAACATTCATAGGGGACAAGAGGAAAACACCAGGTGCTTTTGCCAGGCAAGCACAAAGTGTTTTTGTTTTCTCTGTTTCTGATTTTGAGAAGGGATACGAGATGATAGAAGAATAATGAAATAGGACTCACATGCCTATTAAAAGTGAGACGGAGTCATATTAAAAATTTTATGGTGCTATGTAAGCAAAAGTTGACTTGAATCGAACAGTCCCAACCTGGAAGTGGCTATGAGTTCTCCACCTGCCAGCAGCTCATGGACAGACTTCTACAGAGAAAGGGCAGGGGCAAAGTGGGAAAATTACTGCGGACTATAGCTTCATGCCTGGTTGGCTGCTGAGGACTGGGTTTCCTTAGTTTTCCATTTCAGAACATTGGGGTAACTCACAGGCCTGGATTTTGCTTTGCTTACATAGGCAGCCACGTCACAAGAATCACCTCGGTCTGATGGCTTCCTTGTGTGATTCAGCAGGACCCAGGTCCCTGCTCTGTCCTTAATAGTCCAGAGAGAGACCTCTGGGGGCCTCAATGTGTTCTTCAATAGAATGGGTGTTTAGGCAGATCATCCAGTTTCTACCCTTCCTGTTTCAGTGAGGGGAAGCTATCAGTAATGCCCCCGAACTCCTCTACCATGCATTCATGATATGCCTTCCTCTTCATTTTGCAGCTGTTAACACACACGTCTAGAATGTGACTTCCCAGAGGGTTGCATCCATGTATTAGATTTTTAAAAAACGTATTTCTACTTAGAACATTTCAAACATTCCGAGCATAACAGATATTAATGTAGCAAAACCCTAGGTACTTAGTACCCCAAATTAACAAATACTAACATTTTGCAATGTTTGTTTCAGCTTTTTAAGAAATAAAATTATACTTTTTGACCCACTCCTCAGAGGTAAGTGCTATGTTGAGTTGGTGAGTATTAATTCTGTCCATATTATAATACGCTAATTACCTGCAGAGGTACTCAGTAAAAGAGGATGCTGTTTTCCTGTTTTAAAAATTTACATAAGGGGCACCTGGGAGGCTCAGTTAGTTAAGTGGCTGCCTTTGGCATAGGTCAGGATCTTCAGGTCCTGGGATGGAACCTCTCATGATGGCCTCCCTGCTCAGAGGGGAGCCTTCTCCTCCTTCTGCCCCACCCCCTGCTACTGCACATTCTCTTCCAAATTCATAAATAAAATCCTTAAAAAATTTTACTTAATAGTATCAAGCTGTTTGTATGAATCTGCAACTTGCTTTTTTGTCCCTAAAATGTATAATTTTGAGACTTCTCCATACTGATGCTCCGATATCTGTGTTGTAGCTCTACTTCATTCAACAGTCATATAGAATTTCACAGTGTAGATAGACATCCTTTCACTTATTCAGTCATTCACCGATGGCTAGACCCTTTAGGTCACTGCCATTTTCAGATTATAACAAGCGATACTGCTATGATCATTTTGTGCATGTAAGAATTTCCCTAGAGCACAGAGGGGTGGCTGGGATCTCTAGGAAAGAGGGGAGCAATGACTTCAACTTCACTATGTATTGCCAGATGGCCCTTCAAAGAAAGCGTATCGAACAATGCTCTCAATGAGAGTTGCTGACTCCTCTCCAAATTCTTGTTAAACCGGGTACTATCAAACTCATCCCACTGTTGTTTTAATGTGCATTTGCATATTTGTATGGGCTTATTCATTGTTTTGTCTATTTAGACTTCTTCTCTTGAGAATTACATGTTCCTCTCTGTATCAGCCCAAGTCCCCCAGGAAACACATGGTCATGCTCAAACCAGAATAATTTAAGTGGGCGGTTTATAAAGTCGATGGCTAGTTGGGTTTTTTTAGGGATAAGAAATTTCTCTAGTTTCTAGGTTGCTATACAGATTTTTATTTTTTTATTTGTTGAAAGAGAATGACAGTCAGTTCCCGAAGAAGGACTATGGTTTTAAAGGTCTCCTCTCTTTTCCTGTCTACTTTATTTCTGGCAATGGAATTGTACAGATGGTTCTGGGGCAGCAAGCATGTTTGCTTTGGGTTTTCCCAAAACAGGGTACTACCAATTGAAACTTTAAGAGAGATACCCCCAATCTGGACATCTTCTTTTACAAGATACACCATGCATTTTTTCTTAAAGATTTTATTTCTTTATCTGCGAGAGAGAGAGAGACAGAGCATGAGCAGGGGAGAGGAGGCAGAGTGAAAGGGAGCAGCAGACCCCTGCTGAGCAGGGAGCCCGATCCGGGGCCTGATCCTAGGACCCTGAGATCATGACCTGAGCCGAAGGCAGACGGTTAACGGAATGAACCACCCATGTGCCCCAATACGCTGTGTAACTTTTGATAGGTGGAATTTAACCCTTCTATGTCAGGTAGAGTATTTCTATCTATTCATTTGAAATTATTTATCTCTTCTTTCTACCTAACCTCCATTCTTCCCTTTCCTCTTTGAAGAGACCCCCACATGGGTTCAAATTCCAGCTCTGTCACTTTCTTGCTTTGTGTCCTTAGGGGACTTACATAACCTCCCCAAGCTACAATAACTTCCTGACCACACACACATATGCATAATATACATACAGACACATATGATTAAGGAACATATGCAAACTAGGCATAGAGCGGATGATCAACAAATGATAGCTTTTGAAACTGCTGTGCTTAAGCATCAACTGTGTGCATACAATAGGCACTAAGTCTACAGAGACAAAAAAGGCAAAGGGCCTGCTTTACAGGAGTGTGGAGACAGATTTATACACTGAGCAGTACAGCGATGTGTTCCAGTTACCATCACAAAAGTCTCCACAAGGCAAAAATGGGACTAAAAGGAGGAATATGGGGTATGGAGGGTGGATTTTAGGAAAGTCTTTTAGACCAGATGAGTCTTTCTGAAATGAACCAAATACTAATGAGCAGGTATCTCCCAAACAGACTTGGAAAAAGTCTCTGCTAAGCAGGGAGAAGTACAAACAAAGCAGGGCCACTGAAATGACCCATCATATTTAGAAGCAAGCAGCTTAGGGACACCTGGGTGGCTCAGTTGGTTAGGCGACTGCCTTCCGCTCAGGTCATGATTCTGGAGTCCCAGGATCGAGCCTGCATCGGGCTCCCTGCTCGGTAGGAAGCCTGCTTCTCTCTCTCTCACTCCCCCTGCTTGTGTTCCCTCTCTAGCTGTATTTCTCTCTGTCAAATAAATAAATACAATCTTAAAAAAAAAAAAAAAAAGAAGAAGCAAGCAGCTTGGTACTAAGTTGCAAGCCTGGAGAAGAATGGGTGGGAAAACAGAAGGTAGTAAAGAGGGGGAGGGCAGAGGCACTTAAATGCTCTTCCACGAAAAACAAATTTTGAATACAGCCTTATAGACAGGAAAAGCCATTGAAGGGCTCAGGTGGATGAGTAAATAACCACTACCCACACAGGATCCCTGAGGGCAGGATCTGAGCGGAGCCAAGGTTTTTGTTGGGGCCCACCTCTCCCTCCCTGTGTGCTGAAGGTGCTGTGTGCTCCCTGGGGAGGGCCCCATCCGCCCCATCCACCCCATCCCTTCCTGGATGGCCAGGGCTGGCCTGGCCAGGACCTAGTGTGAATTCAAATGTGTCTCTGGAATGAATGAATGAATGGATAAAGAAAGAAATAGTGCTTTGTAATTAAAATTAATGCTTTTTTAAAACAAAAAAAAAAGCATCCAAACAAAATTTGCATTCAGCCTGAAGGATTCTGCAATGAAGATGAGAGAAAACAGATTCTCAGAAATGTGAGTTTGAGCCTGAGATCTGCTCTGTGACACTGAGGAAGCTACCTTTCAAGTTCAAGTTTCTTCATATGTTAAAGAAAAAAAAAAAAAAAAAAAAAAAAAGGAAACTAGTCTCCAGGACCTTGAGACTCCTTCTAGCTTTAACATTCTTATTTGTTTGGAATCTCAAACTCTTCTTTAGATGCCTAGTGCCAATTATACTATCAGGATACCTTAAGTATCACCATGAGTGAAAGAGGAATTTGTCCTTCTTTGGAAAGTTATTATGGAAAATGTGAACTCCGAGAAAGGGTTTAGAGGAGAGAGGGAGGTTCCCAGTTAATTAGATTTTACGGTGACCACAGAGAAAAATACTATGAAAATATACTAGCTTGGGGAAGATGGACGAGCATTAAAGCAAAAATAAGAGTATGCAAAGCATAGGATCATGCTTCAGTTCTTACCATAACATATCTTCTACCGTACACACGGCTCCCACATGTAAACTCAGAATTCAAGTCATGGTGGGTTTACTTAAACACCCATGCTTTAAGATTTTGAAAAGATAGCATCTCTCTCTCTCTCTTCCTGCCCCCCACCCAACACACATACATACATATCCTCTCTCTCCCTCTCTTTCCTCCCTCTACCTCTATTATTTTTTTCCTGGGGGGTAACTCCATACAACCCAAAATATTCTTTTCTCATCTCCCACTTCCTGGTCCATTTAATGCACATCTCATTTAATGAGAGTTCAAAGATTAATAAGGCAAATACATGAAAATGCCCTTGGCTTACTAGAAAGGCCTTTTCATCTGGCTGGGAAGTTACACATGATTCTGTACAAGACAGACACTCCCAGAAGAGGAAAGGATCCATTTAATCTGCCTTTCCCAGTCTGTGTTTATGCTCAAGGCCAGAAGGGCACTTCCCTCATGAGACTGTGGGGAGGAGCCAGTCTGCTTCCAACGCATGTGAAATTTCCAGCACATTTTATTTTAGAAAAGATCAAGGTTCTGAGAAAGAAAGGAGCTTGACTGGCAGACAACCCCATAAACTTATATTCTATATTGCCTTTGCACTTCATATTCAGTGGAAAATTCTTATAGTTTTCATTGTCAGTTGTATTTCCTATAAGAAAAAGTAGCTAGAGGATCCCTTTCTTAACATTACAGAGAACCCATCAATCAATAGGATATTTTTTAATGAATTAATAAACTTAATTTTTAAATTTTTAAAAAAGGTCTTCTTTATTTGAGAGAGGGAGGGCAGTAGTGGGGAGAGGGGCAGAGGGAGAGGGAGAAGCAGACCCCTGGCAGAACAGGGAGCCCTATGCAGGGCCCAAGTAGACCCTCAGATGATGACTTGAGGTGAAGGCAGACACTTAACTGACTAAGACACCCAGGCACCCCTAGACATTATTTATGGGTTTTTTTTTCAGCAGTTTTGCCTTTATAGAAAAATTGAGAAGGAAGTACAGAGTGCACTATTACTCTCCCTGCTCTGCTGCTCAGTTTTCCCTATTCACAGGCAACAGTGTGGTGTATTTGTTTCAACAGACGAATGACTACTGGTACATTATATTAACTAAAGTTCATAATTTCCATTAGGGTTCACTCTTGGTGTTTTACATTCTCTGGCTTTTGACAAATGTATAACGACACGTGTCCACCACTACAGTCTTGTACAGAGTCACTTCAATACCCTAAAATCTCCACGCACCCTCTACTTTTCCCCCCTCTCTGCCTCGCCACTGAGCCTTGACAACCTATTTTATAGACTTTCTTGATTTACCTTTTCCAGAATGTTAGATACTTGGAATTGGACACTTGGCGGTCTTTTTAAACAGGCTTCTTTCACTTAGCTATATGCATTTAAGTTTCCTGTGGCTCTTTGTGGCTGGATAATGCACTTCGTCTTACGACTGGATAATGTTCTATTGTCTGGATATACCACAGTCTGCCTACTTATCCACTGAAGGACATTTTAGTTGATTCCAACTTTTGGCAATTATGAATAAAGCTACTATAAACATTTGTGTGCTGGGGTTGTTTTTTTTTTTCCACATGAATATCTTTTCAGTTTACTTAGGTAAATACCAAGGTGTGGAAATGCTAGATCATATAGTAAGAGTATGTTTAGCTGTAAGAAACTGCCAAACTGCCTTCTGGAGGAGCTGCATCGTTTCCACCAGCAATGAATGAGAGTTCCTGTTGCTCCAAGTCCTTGCCAGCACTTGGTGTTGTCATGAAAGGGCAGAATAAAAACTGACTCCATCTTGTGTGCTGCACCCTCCATCCTGGGTAAATCCCCCGCTTGACCCCTCCCCACTAAAAAAAAAAATCCGCACACCAATGTAAGAATGTTGCTAGACCCGGCCCCACCCACTCCTGAGTTAACCAACAAACCAACAAGAATGTGGAAGAACTTTACTAAAGTCCAAGTGAGCTGACCACATCTCACCACCTGCGCAACTGGCTCCTGACCAATCAGCCTAAGCCACAGACATCACCCCACTTCACCCCAAAAACTTCCCACAGACCCTTATAAAGCTATTGTGTTCTCAAAACTCGGGGCTCTCTCTTTCTCAGCAACCCCCTGCTGCGTCGGTGGGTGTGGGAGATTGAGCCCCAGCTAGCTCAAATAAAGGCTCTTTGCTTTTGCATTGGATTTGGCTCCCTGGTGGTTTTTGGGGATCTCAAAATCTGGGCATTTCAGTCAGTGTTCCGGATTTGGGCCATTCTAATAGGTGTGAAGTGGTAATTCAATGTTGTTTTAATTTGCATTTCCCTAATGACATATGATATGGAGTATCTTTTAATATGCTTTTTCTTCCAACTGTCTGTGTGTTGGTGTCTGTTCTGATTTTTCTCTGATTTTTCAACTGGGTGGTTTCCTTACTGTTGACTTTGAAGAGCTTTTGGTGTATTTTGAATCAGTAGGTTTTAATGAACTCCTCCTGCTATGACAAGAGTTGTGAGGCCATAGGGTGTGCTGAGTGTATCCTACCCTCATTGGGCTCATTATCTAGTTGAGAATTAGGATGCAAACTGATATGCATGAAACAGAGAAGAACATAAGATCACAGGTGATTGGTCACTATAAATGTATTTGTTTTAGTTTATGAAATACAATATGAAATCCCATTTACATCTCTTTTATACAGTCTTATGGGAAGAACAGAGAGTCACAGGTATCTTGGTTCAGGCTTATTTCCTGGGTTTCTTTATGATCCCCCCACCCCTGCATGCATACAGTGGCAATCATGTGGCTAGTGTTTGGTGGGGGAACACAAATTTTTAGGTCATTTTCTAAAATTTGTCTTACAATAAAATTTTATTTTAAGTTTTCATGTAAAGAGTTTTATATTTCACATCCTTACTTAACTCAGTGGAAGCATATATGGTTTTTCAACCAGTGAGCATTTTGTTTATTTGTTTCAATTCTTGCTTTTCTTTGAGAGGTGTCTTTGAAGAAGGAAAGCAAGGCTAGGGAATTTCCATCCTGAAGATCTTAAAAGGGAGAAAATCAAAAGTATTCATCCTTCTGACATTAGGAAAGAAAATTCAAGAGCCCTAGAGATTTTCTTGGTAACCTTCCACTACTATCTCATTCAGCCAATGAGGTGAACTTAATAGAAAGGAAATGCCAGCACTCTTAATCAACCTGATTTTTTAATAACAAAAAACCACTGCAATCACTTAGCACTTCCTAGTTCACAAAGCATTATCTCATTTATCCTCACAATGACCCTAAATGGTAATCATGAAGAGTTTCATTTCATAGACTAGTAAACAGTCAGAGAAAAGCCCAGGGATTTGCTGAAGAATGTGCCACTGATTTCAATTACAATTTGAGTATTGGACCCCAAGTCCAGTGTTTTGGAGTGAAGGTCTGTCTGTCTTATGGTCCAGGTTTAGCTGTTGGGACTCACTTTCTCTAAGTGATACTGTCTTAAAGGGAGTAAGTCTAGATCACCAAGTCATGTTGAAACTGTGCTTGGTAGCTCTTTTTAGTTGATCTACTTATTCATTAATGTCTGTCACATATTTCATAGCCAGCTTCCCATTGCATTGAATGTGTAGACTTTTTTATAGAAGACTTTTCAAATATAATCTAACTAAAAACAATATTCACTGTATGTATTCAGTGAAATTTAGTAAAAACAGGACAGAATGATTGTTGTGACTCTAATTTTGCTAGGTAAATATATACTATATATAAGAAATAATATTGGAAGAATATAAAATAAAATGTTAGTAGATATGGTCATGTAATGGCATTATGAAAAATTTTAAATCATCTTTTTTTTTTATTTTCCCCCAATTTTCTATTGTAACAAGTTACTTTTATAATTAGGGTTAAAAAAAAAGAAAAATAAATGCCACTAAAATGTTACTATACCCTTCTTTGCTATAAATTTCTCTAAGCTTCTTATGGCTCACAGTAGCTGGGGACCCACATTTCTTTCTTTCTTTCTTTCTTTTTTTTAATTTCAAAATCTTTCTTTCTTTCTTTCTTTCTTTCTTTCTTTCTTTCTTTCTTTCCTTCCTTCCTTCCTTCCTTCCTTCCTTCCTTCCTTCCTTCCTTCCTTCCTTCCTTCCTTCTTTCCTTCAGTGTTCCATGATTCATTATTTATGCCCCACACCCAGTGCTCCATGCAATAGGTGCCCCCAGTACCCACCACCAGGCTCACCAATCCCCCCACCATTTCCCCTCCAAGACCCTCAGTTTGTTTCTGAGTCCAAAGTCTCTTATGTTTCGTCTCCCTCCCCGATTTACCCTACTTCCCATTTCCTTTCCTTCTCCTGCTGTCCTCTACATTACTCCTTATGCTCCACAAGCAAGTGAAACCATGTGATACTTGACTTTCTCTACTTTGCTTATTTCACTCAGCATAATCTCTTCCAATCCGGGACCCACATTTCTATCATTTCTTCTCTAAGAAGTGGGAGAAATGGTCATGAGCACACATTGCAAGGAACCTAGTGACCACAGAAGCGCATCAGTCTGGACCCCTCAAACCCTGCCTCCCCCAAACCCCTCAGGGGGAACACTGGAGCCATACTGCATTATATGGGGATTTCACCCAGTGCTCAGGAAGCATAATTGTCGGCTGCTGAGCTCAATCTAGGTCTGAAACATAACCAGAGAAACACAAATCACTTTCAGAATCCAGAAGGTAAAAGCAGACACATGCCCAGCAAGGGCTGAGCAGCACTGGAAGAAAGTAGGCACAAGAGACAGGAGCCGGACTGCCAATGAAATGAGGAGTTTGGGCAGCTGCTATTAGCGGGCCTGTAGTGCCCGAGGTGTCCCCAGTATGGTTGGTTGGTTGTCTGGTTATCTTATCCTTTGACTGGGATGGGATAGGATGGAAATATCCCATTTAAAGGGGAAGACAACAGGCTTGCATGCCATGAAAACAGATAGAACCATAAGTATGTGTGTGTGGGTATATACATATGTGTATATATGTACATATGTACACATATGTATATATCCATAAGAATTTTGTATGTATGTATGTATCTATCTATTTTAGAAAATAATTGCAATTACCTAAAGCCTCTGATGGAAGACAGCTGAGTCCTAGGTATTGAAAGAGGAGGAACAGAAGAAATCATGCCTTTAGAGCTTCTATTACTATGTGTTAAAATTTTGGCTATCCAGGATTCCTCTGATTTACTAGCTCACAGTTTTAACTCTGCAGAGCCCCTTTCTGACACAGTGCAAAAATGATATTTCCACCAGAATTTATGTCCTCTGATTCATTCTCTCACTGTCCAGGAAAGTTGCACGTCTGCCATTCCAAGTGGTTGTTAAAGTCATACTGCCTCTCCCAGGAGCATCTCCATTTCTTTTTTTCTTTTTTCTTTTTAGAGATTTTATTTATTTGACAGAGAAAAACACAGCCAGAGATGGAACACAAGCAGGGGGAGCGAGAGAGGGAGAAACAGGCTTCCCGCCAAGCAGGGAGCCCGATGCGGGGCTCAAGCCTGAGTCTCCAGGATCATGACCTGAGACGAAGGCAGTCGCTTAACCAACTGAGCCACCCAGGCGCCCCAAGAGCATCTCTATTTATTAAAAAAAAAAGAAAAAAGAAAAAAAAAAAAAGAATGGACAACCAAAACCCTCGAATCATGAATCTCTCCTGGCAGGAATTTTATCCATTGTGGTAGAAGCATGGAAGGGCTTTGATCTGGTCTTCCCAAATCATCCTACCTGAGGAGACTCGTGAGAGGCCTCTGGTCCTGGGCAAGCAAGGCCACACTTGCTGTGTTTTGCCTTAGGCACCACTCAGTAACTAGCCATACATGGAACTGCACATTTCTTAGAAATTTGCTCAAACGTATTAATCTTATTACAGTTATCCTTAGTGTCTGGGAGCCAGTGCTCTTCTAATTGTCTGGAGTTGTAAGATCTTTGTCCAATTACTGTACACACTAATTTTAAGAACTTTTTATTGGTGGAAAATATGACTCATGATGGTTTGCTGCAGACTGTTGTTTTAAGATCCTGCTACCCAAGGATCTTACTTTTTTCAGGAGCTCTTGGGTTCTAAAGTCTTTTTCTGCTACTTATCCTATACATAGAAAGCATGTTTACTCTTGCTAGAGAGGATTTTTTGTAATATCAAGAGTTTCAATTCTAGAGAAAGAGGAAGAATTCCATGATAGTTATAAGAAAGGTTCACAAGAGGAGACATCTTCCAGTGTCTTTGGTGAGACACTGCCCCACCCACCCAGAACAAGATGAAGGAATCCTTGACCTTGGGTGTGGGGACAGGGGGAGGCAAAAAGAAATCATAACATTTCCCTTGACTTGTCATTCTAGACCTCTTGAACCCAGACCATGAACTAGACAAAGGAAAATGAAGACTGTTATTTGGCTTCCCTTGCCTAAAGCCTGGACTAGATCTACTCAACAGAACTTCTGCCTAGGGAATTCAAAGGTGGTGCTGAAATGTTTGTAGGGAAGAAGGGAGATGAATGAGTACAGTCAAGTCTCGGTTGCTCAATCACTGGCTTTGCAAAGTACTTACTAGATGAATCTCAGGTGTGATAAGGGGAGAGGAGGAGCTTCTCTTGAGGCTCTCATGGCTGAAGCTGTCTTTTTCTGGTTAAAGTCAGACATCACTTTCTCTAGGAAGATTTACACCCTTCAGCAGAAAATCTAATTACAGTTGTATAAAGTCTTTGCTGGAAAAGACCTAAGTCCTGTGTATTCCTTTTTCTAGTGCACAAAAGTCTTATAATTACTTGTATCTCAATATATTCTCTCTACCAGAGTGGAAGTTTATGCACAAAACAAATTTTGGAAGAAGGAAAACTTCTTTTTCCTTCCTGAGTGCTTAAAAAAAGAGAGAGAATCGTAATATTTTCAGAAAGTGACCTTTATTTCAGAAACTTTCTTGAGCTCACTGGAGAGACTGCCTACAAAGAATCTAGGCTACATTTTTGGGGTTTGGAGGATGCTCCATCCTGCAAATAGAGAAGAAGGGATCCCAGAAGTCTTTCTTTCACTCAGGGCAACAAGGGAGGATTTATTGGGATGTTGCTGGCAGGTCTGAGGAGAGAGCTTGTGTATTTTGTGTTGTTTTCTTGCTCCATGAGAGCTGGTCCCTGTGTGTGTGTGTGTGTGTGTGTGTGTGTGTGTATGTGTGTGTGTGTGTTTGAAGTCTGCACAGGAAGTTTGAGTTATGAGAGTCTCACTTCTAGATGAATTCAAGGCCCTGTGAGCCTGGGCCAAACCATGGGCCAAGAGCAGTGCAGAACGCTGGCCATTGTGTGAAGAAGTAGGGCAGGAGCGAAGGATATGTACTGGTCCTATGGTTTGGGTTCTGGGAGGGAGATGGGTAAGGACATTGTGACACAACTATCATTTAGGATTTCCTTAGCTAGCTGTATTTGTCTGACTTCCAAGGTACCTGGCTGTGACCCAGTGTGGTAAGAGCATTGCTGTGAGAACCTGGACCACAGTCACTGTGGAAAAAGATGTTGCCTCATTGTGGAAAGATTTTTACAATCTGCAATTTGCTATAGGCCAGCAGTCCTCCCACTGACAGCCTTGAAAAAAATTAAAAATAAATTTAGAGTTTATGCATAATAAAAACTTTATGTGCCATAAAAATTGTTTCTCTGGGACTGCATTAGGATCCTTGTCCAAGCCACATCTTCTGGAGCTTGTGTTTGGTGATGTGTTGATTTAATTCTCTAATCCATGCCAAATGAAATAAATATCCCTATTTTTGATCTGGTAACACAGAGTGGATAGCCAAGGGGCTTGTGATCAAAGGTTGTACTCCCTCAAGGACCAATAGTTGAATGCTCTACTTCAGGATGTTTGAGCTTCCAGACGGCTGACCGAAGGCAGCCAGGCATATGCCTAACATGGAGACACGCAGTTAAGTAACACTAAAATAAATAATTCTGACTATGCCCAACTAGGCATGCATTGGTTGGAACTGCATATACTTTCATTTGAAGTGGGTCAGCAGAACTCAGAATGTTCCATTTGCATCATCTTAGTCTGTTAGGATTACACTGACCAAAATTAATTAGGTTTGGCTCAGGCAGTAAGATTAGCTTAATATTTACTCAGTTTTTAAACACTTCTGGAGAAACCATATTGAACCAATTCAGATCAGATATGATATGCAGCAAGTCTGAAAATTAGCTACTCTGGTTGCTTCTGCCTGGCCCAGAATCCTGACAATCTCCAATTCTGAAAGATTCAAAGCCATTTGTCCTTTAAGATGGCTGTGGCCTCCTCCTGTACATCTCTGTTAGGGACCCTGCCCTACACGCAGTGGCACTTAGTCTCCTCAGAACTTCTGCCAGCATCCGCTTTACTAAGACTTGGCCATTTAATTTAGAGATGTGTTCACATCTCCTCTGCTGCCACAGTCTTCATGGTTATCCCTGCTCATACTGAATTCTAGAAACTTCTTCAATCATTCAATACTAAAGGAATTCATATGGGAATAGAAAGCTATCAAACACAACCCAGACTTCTCGACAGCAACAACAACAACAAGATACATTTCGAGGGGAATAAGTGTTATTACTGTTCTTCTCAAGGGGTCTACACAAATTTCTTCAGATACTGCATATTTGAGGAAAACCCTCAAAGGGAAACATAGGAACAATCTTTGTATTTCTAAATTGATGAGTCTCAATTTTAAAATGAATGATCTCTACACATTAAACAATGTGGGGAAATCAAAGAGCAGAGACCTGCAGAAATATGTGCAAGGGGACCAAGCCACGTATAACGGGTCACTGGTCCTAGCCTCGTCTATGCAGCCTGTATCCCACTTTCTTCTTTTTTTTTTTTTTTTTTTTTTTTTTTTTTTTTTTTTTTTTTTTTTTTTTTTTTTTTTTTTTTTTTTCTTTTTCCACTTTCTTCTTAAAACCACCAGAAACAAGCAATTCCAGCTTAAGTTCATTTCTTCTCTTTATGTAAGTTATTTATTTTCTTAAATTCCAGTAAACAGAGGATGGATATTACCATAAAAAGCCATTTTCCAGTTTTAAGTGGACATGTTAACATAGCGAAGGGTATTCTCATGCTGTTATTCAATGAACACAAGTGCGCAGTAGAAAAGTCTAATCACAGGGTGGTAAAGAGGAACCTGCTGTTTCAACATTTCTGAACCATCAACATTTGAAATTTTAACAGCTATAGTCAACATTTTTTTCATTTCTTTTAAGTAGAAAGATCTCCTGCTGTAAATATCTGTCTAACCTAGATCCACACACATGCAGACACATGGAATCATCATATATATTCAAAGTTTCCGTTTTATAGTTTCACCAGTAACATTTTCTATGGTATCATTTAAATCCTCAGAAAATGGCAATGTTACCACATAGCCTCCTTGAGCAACTTAGAATGGATAGATTGCTTTGTGTCAAGATAGTCCCCCAGACACTGCATTCTATAAGGAAGATAAAGAACGAATATTGTCAAAGAACTCATCCAGTCTTAGACCAAAATGTTTCCAGAAGTCCCTTTAACCAAATAGCTTTAAATCAGCACTTCAATATGGGGGAAGGAAATAAAAATTGCTTCTTATGTGGTTACACCTAACAGATTTGAGTGGACTACTTGTATTTACCACTCCCTCTACAATCACTGTTATCCTGATTTAAATAATACATTTCTTGTAGGCAGATTAAAAATGAAAGTTATGGTGGTGCCTGGGTGGCGCAGTCAGTTAAGCATCTGACTCATGATTTTGGCTCAGGTCATGATCTCAGGGTGGTGAGTGTGGAACCTGCTGAAGATTCTCTCCCTTATCTCCCTCTACCCCTACTCCCCTATTTCTGCTCATTCTCCCACTAAAAAATATATTTTTTAAAAAAGTTATGGAAAATTTCAAATGCATGAAAGTGGAGAAAATAATATAATAAACCTTCATGTAGCATCAGTTAGCATCATTTGGGACAGGGTTGGGATTCAGGAGTTTGTCAGAGGATATCTTCAAGTATAAGGCCATTGTAGGGCTTACATCATCCACCTGGTCTCATGTCAGGATTCTACTCATTTAATAATGGCACACATGGAGAAACAATTCTTGACTAAAAACTAATGGGTAACTGAGTTAAGTTTCAAGTAGGAAAATGGACACTAGAGCAGACAGGATTCCTGGATTCATCATTTAGCTTGCTGTTACTAAGCACCTGCTCCGTGCCAAGCACTGTGAGGCACCAGGAGGCAAAGATGTCATCACTGGTGCCATCCTTCCAGCCGCTGACTGTCTTCAGTCCTACCTCACAAGTGACCTTCACCTCAAAAAAACAAAATGGATGAGAATGGAAAAGATACATCTGGTTTTGCTTGAATGGGAAATTCAGTAGTCTTAACAAAACCAAACCAAACCAAACAACAACAACAACAACAACACAGAAATAAGAAAATTACCATAGGAAAGACTACCATTTAATGGATGACCTGTGGATCACGGAGCTTTGGCTGAATTGAGTGCTACCAGAAACCAGCCTGTATGGATTAGATTCAAGCCCCTTGAATGTTGCAGACAGATTAAGAGAAAAACCGCAAGGGTTTTACAACCTAGCTGTAAGAGCAAAGGAAGGAGTTTTCACAAACCTTCATAAGAAAGTCTTCTAAGACACATAAAAGAAAAAAGAAATATCCACTTGCTGTTTGTTGTGTGTGCTTTATTAAAGATTTTGTTTATTTATTTGTTTATTTGTGAGAGAGAGAGAGAACGTGAACAGGGGGAGGGTAGGGGGAGAGGGAAAAGCAGACTCCCCACTGAGCATGGAGTCTGACATGGGGACTGACATAGGGCTCGATCCTAAGACTTGGAGATCATGACCTGAGTCAAAGGCAGACGTTCCACTCACCTCAGGCTAAGACTCCTGTATGTTTATTTTTGACAGACCTCCAGGTAACTAAATTCTACCATATTTCCCTTCAAAGGCTCTGATGAATGGCTAGGGTAAGACCTCTGGTCTCTCATTTCTACAACCTTTCTACAGTCATCTAAAAAGAAATCCTAATAAAAGAAATGACAACTGTGTGTATGTGGCGAGCGGATGGGAAAAGAGAGACAGATAGGGTTCAAGAGTGAGAAGCAGACTTTCTGAAGGTTAGGAAGCAAAACTCGGGCAGAAATAGAAACCACAAGTATGGACGCATTCAAACCAGAATTATATGGGAGCTTGGGAGGACAGAATATTATGTCCTGTTGTGGTTTATTCACAGGCTGCAGTGCTGGGCAATCCTGAAGATTCTAAGGCTGTTTTCAACCCAGAAACTCTTGTGTTTTAGAAAAACCAACGGACTCTCAGGGGCGCCTGGGTGGCTCAGTTGGTTGGGCGACTGCCTTCGGCTCAGGTCGTGATCCCGGAGACCCGGGATCGAGCCCCACATCGGGCTCCCTGCTCGGCGGGGAGCCTGCTTCTCCCTCTCTCACTCCCCCCTGCTTGTGTTCCCTCTCTGGCTGTGTTTCTCTCTGTCAAATAAATAAAATCTTTAAAAAAAAAAAAAAAAAAAAAGAAAAGAAAAACCAACGGACTCTTCTGGTGACAGACAGACCCACTTTCTAAGATAATGGTTCGACTTCCTGTGCTGTAGAGATGTTGGAACTGGATTCTTCTTCCAGGTTGGTAGGATGCTGTGACAACAGACCACTGCAAGTTCCAGAAATGAATCTCAGTTCCCCCTCAGGGAAAGAACTTCCCTAGAGCTACTGAAGGATACTGCTCCTTTTTCATCTCTGTGCACATTCACGGTTTTTCGTTCTGGTCCTTAGAAGAGTGTCCGAAGATTTGTTGCCTTCCACTCTCTTTAGGAAACCCCTCACTTGCCTTTGCTCTCCACTTACCACCTCCACTTGGAAAGATAGGAAACAGCCTGATGTGAGACTCTTGAACAATGTATGGAAGGTCTCTGGTGCAAAGTTGGTCCTCAACACAGGGCAGATGACAGTATGTATTACAATTATTATTTTTAAAAGTAGTATTATTTTATAGCTCTGCCAAGGGACAGACCTGGTGAGGACACACACGTTTTCACCATGAACCATAACAAACTGGTTCTGTTTTGTAGATGGCGAAATTGGGTCTAAATCTCAATCAGTTTTTGTCTCTGGTGTTGCGTTTATTCCATTCACCGAGTTTAGCTATTCTTTGTGGCAGTCTTAATGAAATGTAAATTTTACAATGAGAGCCTAGAGCTTCTAGATGCTCATTTCTTCCTCCAGTTCTTTCATTCATTTATTCACCCGATCAATCAATTACGCATTCAGTCAAAAGTAACCAAGCACCTATTTCAGTAAGGTAATGGGAGAGGTATGATCAGTAACACAAATATGAGACAGAGTCCTCCTAACCGAAGACCTCATCATCCAAAGCCCTGCTGGTATAAGGTTATGTAGGAAAGCAAGTCATCATAACACAAAAAACAAATAAACTGACCATTCACAAAGTGAACTGAACCATTTGAACATTCCTCTTTCATTCAAATATCTACCTCCATTCCTGATATCTAATGCCCTTGTCTTGGAGTTTTTGATGACTAGTTGAAAATACACTGGGAAAACAATGCAAAAAAAAAAAAGTGCAAAATTACACAGAAAATATTCAGGATTTTATAACATCAATTCAATTGACCTTGGAAGTATAATCAATTCGGTAGAAAGCTCACAACAAATTAAAATCTAGCAGGGTTTTATCAGTCAATTATTGAAGAAGAGAAAATTGACAAAAGTGATGACATGCTGGGACTTTCATGGAGAAAACAGTCCTTGGAGAACTGATAAATCTTTTAATGCTCTTGAAAAATTATTCCTCTCTGTGGGCATGTTGAGAAACCCAAAGGTGAAGTAAAATTATTTGTATTGTGCCATGATACGATTCTATTGGATAAATTATGCCCCAAATCCCTAACATTAATTTTTTGTCCTAAGATTGGGCACATGGCCACAATGATACCTTAAAGTTTGTCAAGTAGAAGGTAATTACATTTTCTTCATAACATTTTTCACAATTTTTACTTTTAATTTTCAAATTTCCCACCATTTCCTATGTGCATCTTTGTCCCTGTTTTAAATGGATTCAGTTAAACCTGAATTCTGGTACTAATTAACCTCAGATAATGAGATCCTCTCCTATCTATTCACCTGTTATGTTGAAACAGAACTTTTCTGTTTGCAAACATTTTCATAGATCTTGTCTCATTTAACTTTCACAAGAACCCTATCTTAACATATTTTTTCCTCCATATTATGTAAAATAGTGTTTAAGATAGAGTAAGTTGCCAGGATTCTTAACCTCTTTATTAAAAACCACAAAAAACTCATTTTCCCCAGAAATTCTGATCTATCCCGTCCTTTAGGTGGGGGCAAAGCTTTTGCTTTTGATTAAGAATCACAAATACTTTAGGGGCGCCTCTGTGGCTCAGGCTGTTAAGCATCCAACTCTTTATTTCAGCTTGGGTCATGATCTCAGAGTCCTGAGATCAAGCCCCACATTGGTCTCTCAGCTCAAGAGGGAGTCTGCTTCTCTCTCTCTCCTTCTCTCCCTTGGCTCCTCTCCCTGTTTTCATGCTAAGTAAATAAGTAAATGAAATCTTTAAAAAAAGAACCAAGAATACTTTAACAATAGAGTTCATTTCTGTAGGCACTCAGCAGCAGAGATTTGGTTAAACCCTACTTTTTACAATTGTTGTTACAAAAATAATTTGTGTTTCCAAACACAAAATTACAGTATTGAATATACAGTTAAAATAATCTGCAATCCCAGGTTTCTGGCATGTCTTACTGAGTCGTGTACCCACCCCTTCCCACACTGTGTTGCAAGGCCACAGAGCTGACAATTAGTCAAGTGGTGCCTTAGGCGTGGGCCTCTGACTCTATCTCAGTTCTCTTCCCAGTACAGATGTCCCCTTTAAGTTTCAAGACATTTAAGAGCTACTATGTGGCCATATAGAGTTATCCCATGGTTCTAGCAAGGCATGGAAAGCTGAGAGTATGTGAGCCTCTTTACAATCCACAGGACTTCAGAAAACTGAGATACTCCCATGGGCTGAAATAACTAGATAGAAGTCCCCTGGACTGGTTGTCAAAAGATGGGCATAATTCAGAAGGTGGTAGCGTCTCCAGGCAAGGAAACAGAAAAGCACAGGAGGAAGGTTTAGGCTGCAGTTTAAAGGTCATGAAAGGCAGTTTAAGGCGTGCAGACTTGCAGTCAGCAGGGTAGAGGAAGGCTGCGAGGACACTTGCTGGCTTCAAGCAGGGGAATAGAACAATGAAAGCGATGTGAAGCTTCTATGTAGTGGGAAAGTCTCCTAAAAGAAAAAGTCCGAATAGACACCGACAGAAGATTATGAAAATATGTATAGACTAGAGAATCTGAGAGCGAGAAGGGCCTCGGGGGTCCTCTACTTCAACATTTTTCCAGCGTATGAGTCCTCCTTTACTTTCCTTTGCAGGTCATGAAGAGCAGAAAAATGGAAGGGCTCAACAGGGATGGAGAGTGGAGTAGAAGACCAAAGATGGAGTGAGTGCCAGTGTTGCCACGAGGAAGAGAGAAGTGTCTTCTCGAAAGCTAAAAGGCACTATCCTCTCCTCTCTTCTTGCTGCCTTTCCAAGCTCTTTGGAAATGTCTAGCCTTCATTAGCTCTTCAGAATTTTTCTCTAGCTTCTCCTTTCTCCCACTGGAGTGGAATCCCTCCATGGTGAGTGGATCTCCCTAGATTTTCGAAGTAGGTGTTATAAATCTAAATCCTGCCATCCACTGGCTGAGTGCATCCTGGATCTGGGAACATAATTTGCTAAGCAGTGATTGGACATCTTGAGGGTCAGTTAAGTGCAGGTGTATCACAATCATTGCCCACGGGGGCTCTGCACAGGGGCTAATACAGCCTGGTAGCTGACTTGCCCTGAAGTGGCTATGGCAGGCCACCGACATCTGAAAGCCCACAGATACTCTGGAGTTGTTGCTAAGGATATCCAGAGACTGCTGCCTTCGCCTGCTTCTGTCACCTGACCTTGCCCAGCTACTGGCTTTTGTCAAGTCTCTGAGTCTTAATTCCAAGAGGTGTCATTAGTGCATGTCTAGGCTTCCGCAGATAAAGGACTAAAGTCATGGTTTCTATAATCCTTATTCAAGTTTTAATATTTACTGGATCTTATTGAATTCCAAGGATTGGGGAGGAAAAGAGAAAAAGAGAAGTTCCCTGTTCTGAAAGGTCAAAAAAAAATCAATAGGAAGAGAGACATTCATAAAGTAAGGACATTAGAACATCACACTGGCTGTAATGAACTATATTTTTTAATGTACATCCTGAGTTTAAATTTTTAGGGAAGGCCCCCTAGGGTTAAGAGGAATTTAGTTTCTACTTTAATCTATTTTAGTTACTTGGACAACTTTCTTTTGAAAAATCCTGGGGCACACTAAATTTCTGTCCAAGAACATTTTTCATGTCCTTTTTTTCCCCCTTTAAGGTGATTTTTTTTTTTCTTACTGTGGTAGCAGTGAGGGGCCAGGAGGAGTGGGCAGATGGTGTTTCCATTGCATTGCCCATTCTATTTAGGGAGTTATGCAATCAAGGGGGAAAAATGCATTTTCCACTCTTGAGGTCCTTTGATCACTTTTGCCCTTATATAACTCCCTAACAGCTGGAGCTGTAAACTTTAAAATTGGCCAGAACATAGCTCACATTGCGAAAGGAAATTCAACCCAAATTTGAAGAGGAACAGCTAGATATTTTAAAAGTGATTCCAGTATTTGTGCTCCTTAACATTTAGTGAGTGCTGGTGATGTTCGGGCACGTTAAACAAAACTCCCTGCCCAGACACGTTGCCATTTTGACTGGGACTACCATCAGCTGGACCCGGTTCAGCTGAACGGGTTGCCCTCTTATTTATCTTCCCATCACCAAGCTCCTGTCTGCAGCAGCTCCTCTGCCCACAGACAACCAAAGGAATGCTTGCTCCACTGTGGGGCTTCCAAGAGAAGATGCACATCTGAGTACCCACTCCTCCTCCAGCAACCTCAAGGTGCTCATTGGCTGGCTTGGAAAATACATCTTTTCCTTTCAGCAATATCACTTCCTTCACCTACCATGCGGAAGGTACCCTCCACCACCTAGTTCTCAAACAGACCCCCTTCCTTCCTGACATTCCCACCTCTCTTCTACCTACTTCTCCTTCTTCCTCCCCCTCCACCCCTTCCTCCATCTTCTTTTTTAAGTTTGGGATATGAGCTTGTTATCCACTCAAATAGAAATAAATCTGTACAAAACTATGTTTGTGGCTATAACTTTCACATTGCAATGAAAAACAGTCAACTCAATTAAAACCCATTACTTCAGAATCAATAGCTTCTTCAAAGCTGCATTGACACTTAAACATGGCTAGCACCAAATGCAGAAGTGGATCTGGAGAATTTGGTTATTAAACTTCTAACTTGATCAAATAAAATTAAAGAAAGGCAAAATTGTGTTTTTCATAGTGAAGCAATCCAGTGGATACTGGAGGGTCATGAAAAATTCAGAGTTCTGAGGTTACAAGAGACCCAGACATCATCTAAGTTCTTCCTGTTTTCTGTTCTTTCCTCTCAAAGAACTGCGGATGTGTGGAATTATAACATCAACAGCAATTGTTGCCTTAAGAGAGGCTCTACAGGGTGTCTGGGTGGCACTGTCCCTTAAATAGCCGACTCTTTGTTTTGGCTTAGGTCATGCTCTTGGGTCATGAGATTGAGCCCCTTGTGGGGCTCCCCACTCAGCATGGCGTCTGCTTGCCCTTCTCCCTCTGCCCTCTGCTTCCTCCCCACTCTCTCTCTCTCTCAAATAAATAATAATCTTAAAGAGACAGAGAGAGAGAGAAAGAGAAAGAGAGAGAAAGAGATAGAGCCTCCAAATCTGTATCTCCAGGAACAGCAGGTTGCAAGTGAGGAAGGTGACATGTGTTACCTTGATATATTCAGATGTGGTTGCTGCCAGGGCAAAAGACTGCTGGGAGGTATTCCAGGATGGCTACTCGGCCATTCCTCCTCATGCAAGTCCATGGTTTTCTGGGGTCAATGAGTATTTTACATAGGGAATGCAACATGGTCCCCTGAAGCAGAAGCTACCTTTGTCTGGACCTGGAGGTCTCCTCAGCCTTGCCACTGAACATTCTGAACTCTGCTCAAATACCAACACAAAGGAGAAAGGACTAAGTCAAAAGCAGGGGAGTCTTGTTTCCTATTCTTTTTCTGTGCCATGATTCAAACTGCTTCCCCTCTGTTTTGAAGCAAAGCCATGGCTCTTATCCTTCCAAAGCTTTTGGTTTTGCCTGCTGCTTCTTGCAGTTCCTGTCTCTCTTTTCCCTTCCTTCTGTGGCCTTGAAGGTATATTTTAGACACACTTGGTATGTCTGGGTGGCTCAGCCCATTAAGTGGTGGACTCTTGATTTTGACTCAGGTCATGATCTTGAGGTTGTGAGGTCCAGCCTCATGTGGGGAGTCTGCTTCTCCCTCTTACTTCTCCCTCTCCCTCTGCCCCTCCTCCCCCCTCCACTTAATATGTGTGCACACGTGTGTGCAGACTCTCAAATAAATACATAAATAAAACATTAAAAAAAAAAAAGACACACTTGTGCCTGGGCTGCGACCACTCTTTCTGTTTGCAGAATGGTACTTTAAGGCCTGGCTTCCAGAATGTGGAAGTGCCTGATGATGAAAAATGCCCCCAGGTAGGGGTGCCTGGGTGGCTCAGCCATTAAGCATCTGCCTGGGCTCAGGTCATGATCCCAGGGTCCTGGGATCAAGCCCCACACTGGGCTCCCTCCTCTGCGGGAAGCATGCTTCTCTGGCTCCCACTCCCTCTGCTTGTGTTCCCTCTCTCACTGTCTCTCCCTCTGTCAAATAAATAAATAAATAATCTTAAAAAAAAAAAAAGGAAAGAAATGCCCCCCAGTCACAGGATCCATCAGGGAACACTGGGCCTTCAGAGTTCCAGGAGTCACTCTGATCACTTTCCAGCATCAGGCACGCCTTCTGGAAGCATCTTGAGAGGATTTGCAGGGAGGAAGAGATAGAATCTCTCAGGCATTCAGCAAGGTTTTTTTTTTTTTTTTATCTTTAGTTTTTGAAGACATTTGATGAAATGAAAGGGTAAGTGAAACAAGAATTTTGTGTTTGTTTGCTTTTTTATAATAATTTATTTTTTCAGTGTTCCAAGATTCATTGTTTATGCCCCACACCCAGTGCTTCATGCAATACGCGCCCTCAATACCCACCACCAAACTTACCCATCCCCCCACCTCCCTTCCAAAACTCTCAGTTTGTTTCAGGGTCCAAAGTCTCTCATGCTTCATCTCCCTCTCTGATTTACTCCAATTCACATTTCCTTTCCTTCTCCCACCGTCCACCATGTTACTCCTTATGCTCCACAAGTAAGTGAAACCATATAATATTTGACTTTCCTGCTTGGCTTATTGCACTCAGTATAATCTCCTCCAATCCTGTCCATGTTGCTACAAAAGTTGGGTATTCATCCATTCTGATAGAGGCGTAATATTCCATTGTATATATGGACCATATCTTCTTTTAAAAAAAATATTTTATTTATTTATTTGATGGAGAGAGAGAGAGAGAGAGAGAGAGAGAGAGAGAGAGAAAGAGAGAGAAATATCACAAGTAGGCAGAGAGGCAGCCAGAGAGAGAGGAGGAAGCAGGCTCCCTGCTGAGCAGAGAGCCCGATATGGGCCTTGATCCCAGGACCCTGAGATCATGACCTGAGCTGAAGGCAGAGGTTTTAACACACTGAGCCACCCAGGTGCCCCGGACCATATCTTCTTTATCCATTCATCTGTTGAAGGGCACCTTGGCTCTTTCCACAGTTTGGTGATTGTGGCCATTGCTGCATAGAACATTGGGGTACGTATGGCCCTTCTTCTCGCTACATCTGTATCTTTGTGGTAAATACCCAGTAGTTCAATTGCAGGGTCATAGGGGCTCTATTTTTAATTTTTTAAGGAATCTCCACACTGTTTTCAAAGTGGCTGCACCAACTTGCATTCTCACCAACAGTGTAAGAGGTTTCCCCTTTTCCCACAGCCTCTCCAACACTTGTTGTTTCCTGTCCTGTTAATTTTGGCCATTCTGACTGGTATAAGGTGGCATCTCAATGTGGTTTTGATTTGAATTTCCCTGATAACTAGTGATGATGAACATTTTTTCATGTGTCTGTTAGACATTTGTATGTCTTCTTTGGAGAAGTGTCTGTTCATGTCTTCTGCCCATTTTTTGATGTGATCATCTTGTTTTTAGTTGTTGAGTTTGAGGAGTTCTTTATAGATCTTGGATATCAACCCTTTGTAGTTTGTTTTTTTAGTCTAAATGACATGCACATTGCTTATCCTAGTGTCATGAACTGCTTATTTATTTAACAGTTGGAGATTGCCTATTCTTGGCTAACCTTTACTTTCTATAGCCATGTTGCACTGCCAACCATAAGTATGTTGACTGGGCAGACACTGGGATAGAAAAATAGCTCACGAGTCAAGAAATAAACTCTTTCTGAGGTTTACACTGATAGGTGTTCATTACTATTAAATACAAATAGTAAAGCTGCTGATGGTAGTGACAAAGCTGATGGTCCTTGGCACAATGTAGCACATAGTGTGGGTTTGGAGCTGGTGACTGACATCACTGGCCACCAGGCTGCAAGCAAATGTAAGGCTTCCACTGGCTACTGTCCCCCCAAAATTGTCCCACTCAATCTAGCTATGACTCATTGTCAGAAGTGGGCTCCTATGCCATAGAGTTTGCTGACACTCTTAGAGCTTCAATTGTGACCTTGCAATTTTTTCCCAGTGGAAGCATTTCTGCTAAAGGAATAAAGAACTCATGTGTTTCAAAAGGAAGGAGTGTGTGTCTACTCGTCTACCCTACTTATAGGAATGCTTATAGGAATCTTTGCCAAATATGATTTCCTTGAAACTTCTTTTTGTTGAAAGGGTTTTTTCCCCCACTTGAAAGAATCCAAGAAAGAACTTGTTGTGAAGTGAGACTGTTAGTCTTTCCCAAGCTTTACCTTTGTTTTCTTTCAAACAAATTCCTTTCTAATGATGATCATGATGATAAATAGCTAATATTCTTTGAGTTCTTCTGGCCACATTGTATACTTAATTCTTATAAAAATCTTATGCTATAAATGCTACTATACCCATTTTCTAGACAAGTAGAGTGAGTCACTGACAGGTTTAATAATGTGCCCAAGGTCATACAGGTAATAAATGGTATATAGAGATTTAGACCCAGACATTCTGACTTTAAACCAAGCTCATGTCATGATGTTATACTGTTTCCCTCGCTGGAGTTACCAGTAACAGTCATTTAGTCAACAAAGATTTATGGAGCTCTTGCTATGTGCCAGGCTCTGAATTAGGCACTGAGCAGACTGAAACAAGCAGAGCAAATATAGTCATAGTCATCATGAAACTTAGCATCTAGCAAAAGAGATCAATATGAAATTAGTCATTAATCAAATAATTACATAATTTAAAACTATTATACATCTGGGGGCCTGTTAACTCTGTGAATAAGCAACATTTAAGGTGAGGTGTGCACCAGTACAAGATCGAAAGATGAAGCAAAGGTGGGTGGGAGAGGGGTCAGAAGGAGGGAACGTGTGTCGACCACAAAGGCTGGTGATTTCCATGTTCCAGTGAATACACAGTGACCTTGTGTGACACATAATTTCTTCTATGAACATTTTTTTAAAAATTACAGAATAAAATTTGAATTTATTTATATATACCAGTGGTCATAATTAGACCATATTCTAGCTAGGGATCCAGATGCTTTGTTGTAAGACTGAGAATAGGATGTTAGGATGAAAGAACATGTCAAGGAAGAACTGGAATGAATCTGAAGAGAGAGCCTGAAGAGGCCAGAGTGACAGCACAAGGGGAAAATGCCCAGGAGAGACCGTAAGCTGTAGGGGTGCAAAGACTGGTCACAGTAAATGGAGCTATGTTTTCTTTCTTCCCCTCTGCATCAGAACTACAAGATATGACTATTATATTTCCAAATAATCCACAAAAATCAAATATTAAATGAATTATAAAGCCAATTAATTAAACTTTGTGGGATTTATCAATTAATGGAATAGACAGCCACACTAGATGTCAACTCAAATATGCACAGGAATTTAGTGTATCCAAAGACAGCATTTGTAATCAGTGGAGAAAACACAGTCCTGGGACATTTGACCATACATTTGGTAATAAGGAAGCCTGACCTCGAATTCTTTTCTTACATCCAAATAAACTGCAGATAGAAGAATGAGAATTTATTTCAAGTGATACAGATACAAGAAGAAGATATGCTGGAATATTTTTATCATCTTTGGTTGGGAAAGGTCTTTTTTTTTTTAAGTTTATTTATTTATTTGACACAGAGAGAGACAGTGAGAGAGGGAACACAAGCAGGGGAGTGACAGAGGGAGAAGCAGGCCTTCCACTGAGCAGGGAGCCCGATGTGGGGCTTGATCCCAAGACCTGGGGTCAGGATCTGAGCCGAAGGCAGATGCTTAAGGACTGAGCCACCCAGGCACCCCAGGAAAGGCCTTTATTAGCATTTCAGCCCATTTATATACTTCAGATTTGCATGGCTGTGGAGCTCGGCTGGAAGTTTCAGAGGCCTGTCCACAAGACTGCCTTGTACCAGGTACACTCCCGTGGGCCCCAAAAAGGACAATTCGACTTCTTTGAGCTCTATCATATCTTTACTTTTGCTTCCTTTGATGGAAAGGAATCTACCCAGCTACCAATAAAGCAGTAGCAGGCAGAAATATCAGAAACCACAAGTGAAAATTAGGCTATAAAAATGTGTAACTTCTCTACAGCAAAAATCATTCTAAGCCAATATTTTAGGGCCTTCTAAAAGGAAGTAAGGCACCATAATTCTCCTTGGAATTAGCACTGGTGCTTCTGCTCCTTATAGAAAGGCTCCAGTGGCCCCTGGGTGACTTAGTCATTAAGTGTCTGCCTTCAGCTCGGGTCATGATCCCAGGGTCCTGGGATTGAGCCCTGCATTGGGCTCCCTGCTCAATGGGAAGCCTGCTTCTCCCTTTCTCACTCCCTCTGCTTGTGTTCCCTCTCTAGCTCTCTCTCTGTCAAATAAATAAAATCTTAAAAAAAAAAAAGAAAAAGAAAAGAAAGAAATAAAGGCTCCTAACTAACCCTTTGAATTCACAATGTCCGTGAACTCGGGTGGCAAAAAATTATAGCTTATTTTCTCCAACCCCCAACAGTTCTAAGACTTGGCATAGCTTTCAGGTATGGATTAAGTCAAGAAACTACGTTAGTATTAGTGTTACCTGTGACTTCACCACTAACAGAAATCAGATATTTTTATATTATTATGATAGTCATTGCAGCTAGTCAGCCTAACCAGTAAATTCCAAATTTGTGGTAATTCTCAGACCCATTGCTACAGCTTCCTACTTGATTAGGTAAGAAAGACATGTGTACGCATATTTCTGTATCTCCAGTTTGTTTCTAGAAACTACTTTGACAAGCATAATTTATACAGCTGGTTTGTTTTGTAATCTTACGCATTTTGTTTTATGCGTTAAAATAATCTGATAGGAGGTCCATGGGCTTCCAAAGATTGTCCAGAAGGATTGTGTCATGGAAAAGGTTAAGAATCCTGCCTTAAGGTGATGATTTCCATGGGGCAGACAGCTGTCACACATATATATCCGTGATGGCAGCACCTGGACCTGGAGCTCCACACTCACTGATTGGGGTAGAAGGGCTGCGGGCCCTCTGGAGGTGAGCCAGAGGGCAAGCAGAAAGGAAGCCAGGTGTCCTGGGCTCCAAGCTCCCAGGCAGCCAGTCTTGCTCTAGTTTGGGAGATTCAGGTCCTCAGCTGATGCGCTTCAGTGACTTTAGAGTACTGACTGCTCTGCTGAAGGGGCTGTCCCATTTTAGCTGAGGACGAGAATAACTAATTTTTATGGGCTGATAGCCTTACTATACCAAAAGCCTCCGAAATTAGTAAGAAAAACACTCCCTTATCAGATTAAAAAAAAATAGAAACAATTAAAATGACTAAACAATTAAAATGAAAAGTATTTGGCTCCACTATCAGTCAAAGAATTGCAAACAAAAGCAGGAATTTTTAAAATGCTTATCAATTTGACGAAGTTTAAAACAGTGATAACACTCAGTCTGATAAAGACGTGTGGAGGTAAGCAACCATGGCTTGTTAGTGGGAATGTAAATTACTATACTGTCTTCTGGCAAGCAAGTGGAGCTTAGCAATATTTATTAAAAATGTTATTTGTATATCTCCTCACCCCAGTAATCTCCCTCTCAAGAATTTACCCTTAGGAGCTTATCATAAATACATAAACAAATATATGTTCTAGAACATTTATTACTCTCTTGTTTATAGTAGCCAAAAAATGTGGAGGCCGCCTCGATTTGTTCCATGCTGCAATAGAGGAATTCATCAAGATATTTTGCTTTGTTTTCTCTGTATGTTATCACCAATTCCAAGAAAGTGGGCAGGCTTCCTTGCCTCGGGGGAAGTGCGCACTGAAGAGCAAGAAGTTGCCTCCTGAGAAGTTCTTCCCTGGCTTTGGTTGTTGTTTTTTTTTTAAGATTTTATTTATTTGACAGAGAGAAACACAGCCAGAGAGGGAACACAAGCAGGGGGAGTGAGAGAGGGAGAAGCAGGCTTCCTGCTGAGCAGGGAGCCCGATGTAGGGACTCGATCCCAGGTCTCCGGGATCATGACCTGAGCCGAAGGCAGTCGCTTAACCAACTGAGCCACCCAGGCGCCCCCTTGGCTTTGGTTTTTAGAGAGTGAGTTCATTTTTAAAGGGTTAAGTCAGGGAGTGGAAAAGTGATACAGAATCAGCAGGCAGTAAGGAGGAGGTCCCCAGAAAGGAGACAGGGCTCTGGGGGGTCCCTTGTATTGTGGGGATCTATACTCTGCTCCTGCAGTTTGTTCAGGGGTGAGAAGGGAACGGAGGCACCTGAGGGATGCGCAGCCTGAGCCATCGGACTCTGCCCACCACAGCAACAATGACCCGCTCTAAGTACGGAGATCGCCAGACTTTTGGAAGTGTTCAGCCAGAATGGGTTTGCATCCCTACAGTATCTCGAGTGGGTTACTGATCAGGGTGATGTCTCTGTATATATAAGACCCCTTATGTGTTGGGGAGCAGGGGGTAGAGTGGGAGGGAAGGGAAGTGTCAGTGGGACTGCCTGTGAACGCCCCCTCACCTGCCTCTGCTGGCCAGATGGAAGCAGAGAGCAGAATTTCATTTTATTTAAAAAAGTAACCAAATCTCCCAGCCTTCCTCCTCACAAACCTCAGTTTTCTTACTTGTCAAATCAGTTACAATGTGTTTACTACTGACTACATCTCTTTTCTGATAACTTTGTGGTGAGAGTGCTCACAAGGGGTTAGAAAGCTATGGCTGTCCCCTGAACCCCAGAGCCTCACGTTAGCTGGGAGAGAGCAGATAACTCTCCGTGAAGGTGTTCCTGTTTAGTGAAACTAGAAACAGGTCAAAATGGTGCACTTGTGTGGAGGCCACATGCAAACTTAAGGGACACTAAGGGCAAACTTCTAAAGAACAAGGTCTGGTACACAAAGAACAAAGGAAAACACCTTATGAAGAGAGGGAATCAGAGGTCTATGGGACCTCCTTACCCACTTTCCACTTAGGAGGTAGAAATGGGGTCAGAACCTGTTCCAGTCCAGCCCCTGGGGGGAGCATCTTGGGCTGCCATGGGTTGCAGTTGGATATTCCAGAAGAGTTGAGGAAGTGCAAAGAGCTTCTACATCTTTCAAAGACATAGGGGTGGAATCTGTCCCTTAGGAGTTTGGATAAGAATTAGGTCAACGAGTAGAGGGTCATCAAGCCTTAAAATCAGGAGAGAGTATGTTCTGTTGACACAGCTTTCTCATGCAGGGTTTGAGAACTTCCGACCAGAAAATCTTTATGGTTCTGGTTCAGAAACTGGCCTTCTGAAGTTACTCTGAATTCAAACCTGATTTACCTTGCAAAGTGAGACTGGTCACACAGCTAGCCTCGAACTGAAAGTCAGGTTACAGGAAAACCTAGTCAAAATAGGAAGGGTAACTAACAGTGTGCTTTTATTTCTTAGTTTGGGGCTAAAGTGAGTGAAATCAGTAATTGCTTTGTTTCTTTGCGTCCTATCTACTCCCACATATGAAGGGGCCTGAATGGGAAAAACAGCTTATCTCAGGGTACAGGAAAAGCCCTCCTAAGACAAGATGAACTCTATCCTGGGGTCCGACGTGGGTCCCGAGTACACTGATTCGGTGTTAACCCAAGCCCTTAAGTTTCCTGTCCATGGTGCCTGTGATGGTGTTGATAAATTTATCACTTCATCTTAGCAATGAGCTCGGGACTGAGATGCCCAGAGCTCTCAGGAGTGACCTCATCTTTATGCCTCTGTGTGAAACAGTTTTGTCATCTTCTGTATTTACTATAGACTTAAGATGCGAGAAGCCACACCCGAGGTAAGGTGCTTCCACAAGGTATGTGTTAGCGAGTTGAGGAGACAGTGTGATTATTATACCTTGACCGATTTCCTACAGGCATCTGTGTCCCTCTTACCCCAAACAAAAGCCCAGTAGGATAACATCAGGCTATAATATTCCCTAAGGACTATGGCTGATACAAATAAAAGAAAATTAGGTTCCTCTTTTTCTTCCCACAAAACATTTTCAACGCCCTGATGAGGCAGGCACCACAACACTTCATGAGAAATGCCACGTGTGCAAGAAGCTGTCAAGATATGAACTCGGTTGAAGGGCGTTTCCTAAAGACTGGTAGAGGAATGATCAGTTCAGGGCATATGGCTGTTCTCCTCACATGGCAATTAAACACTCTTTTGATTTGAAGAAAGTGAAAGGGCAAAAAGATTATATACATGGACTCTCAGTCAACTGCAAGAATGCAGGTGACATGTGCAAATACAGTATTAAACCTCAATGTCATAAGAGCACTTTGTTCAGCCTCTTCTCTCAGGCGCTGGACCTTTGTTTGCATCATTGAATGCAGTGGTCACTGCAGCAATTCTGTTAAAAATCTGCATTATACCTTCAGCAGAGAAGAGGCCTGCGATAAATGTATTATGTGTATGAATTCATTTGGCTGCATCATCAAACTCTTAAGTATTTAATCGAGCTTCGTGATCTGTAAGCTTGCCCAGGGTCATGTGGCCAGTGAGTGGGAGAGGTAAGGATCAGGACGGCGTCAGTCTGACACCAAAACCCATTTTTTTAAAAAACCACAATTTGCTAATATCTTCTATGTCGAGTACCTTCTATGTCAAGTAGGCGTTAGGGGGCCTACTTTCTGTAGCTTCTCTTCTCCAAGCTGTGTCTATAAAAAAAAAAAAAAATGGAAACACAGGCTTCGAAAGTAAGTGAACCACAGTAACTGCTATGCCTGTTCATTTTTCGTGCTTGAACCATTAAAAAAAAATGTGGACAGGCTCTAACTGAACAGAAATGGCCTGTCCAGAATGTGAGGGAGGATGTGAGGGTTTCGGGCCGTGGACTGAGAAACCTGTCACAGGCCTTTTAATAGAGGCATGCCTGTTAATCTGTGGCACGTCAGAGCCCAAACACCCATGTGTGACATGCCCGTCACTTCACTGAACGGCATCCCCCACGCCCATCCCTGGAAGGGCGACAAGAGCCCCTGCAACCAGCTGAGCTGTGTGCCAGCCCCCAGACAAGAGGCCAGTCCTCCCAAGGGAAAGGGTGAGAGAAGGACAACGACACGATGGGACACTGGTGGTCTGTGTGCAATCTGAGGCTGTCACAGAGTTATGTAGGGAATCTGCAAAATGTGACCTCCTTCGTGTTCCTTTCTTGTGATGCTTGATGACATGTGCCCCAGAGTAGAGTGCTCAATAAATGTTGATGCTTATGATCAGGATTTACGTAACAGCACGCCGCACGTGCGTTGCCCAGGCTATATAAACAGACTTAATAGAAGAATGTATTGGAGAGGAGGTTTCGTTTTAGCGATTTATAGCCTCATAGAAATGGCTCATAAAATGTTAGGGCTAGGTGGAATATTACAGACCACAGACATTCCAATTCTTTCCTTTATAGATGATAAAACAAGTTCTAAACTAGAATGACTTCTCTAAGCTTAGATATACTAGTTTAATATAAATTTTACCTAGGCATCAATCGAATAAACATACTGGGAAGACCAGCACTTGTTTTTAGAAAGATCTTATTTTGGAGGAAGGATCCCATGTCAGGTTTGAGGTCACCAATCCAGATTTCCTACCCCAGTTAGGATGTTACTGGAAGAGAGTGTAATCTGGGCCCTCTGAACACTTCCTGTAAGGTAGCCATTAGCACTGTGCCTGGGACAGACAACCATCAACAAATATTGATTACCATTATTATTATTTCTAAGAGCGGCTTGTGACTATCATTAATCCACACATTATTGATATAATACCTCTGACTTGTCAAACATGTTTAAACATTTTCCCAAAACATGTATTTGTGTTTATATTTAAATTGTAGAGTGAACTACTCAATATATTATTTATATTATAAAATGCATGACAAAGAATCAAAAAGATAAAATAAAGATTCAATAGATTTGCATATGTGGGGTTCATTTTACCCATCTGTACCTTCTTTTGTATGTTCCACTTTTCCATAATAAAAAAGGAAATGGGAAGAAAGATATTAAAAAGAAGCATTTTCTATTTTTTCTTCTTAGGGATTGTCTTGTGGTACATCCTTTGTGTTCTGCCTTGAAAGTAGAGCACAATTACTCACTTAATACATCTTCTCTGACTCCCTGCAGAGGGCTCTTTCCTAAAAACCCAAAGGTGGCTGCACTGTTGACTCTCCAGGGGAGTGATGTGCGGCAGCGGATTGCCTTCCAAGGGGACTGCAAGAGGAGAGGACGGCCGTGCTAACCCGTGTGTCCACGGTGTGGGGAACTAGCTAAGATGTGTTCTGAGCTCTGTCATCGTTTCAACCCCTTCTTCCATCCTTACTGAGACCCAACAAATCACTGAGTCCAACTGATGTTTCTAAACCAGTTTCTAAATCTAATTAGACGTTAGATGGTGTCACCAAAGGGCTATGGTCGCATTTTCATCTCATCCCCTGACAGGACATAAATTAAAAAAAGGAACAACCACCAACAAGCAGCCAGAATCATGAGGTTCCTTCATCAAGTACCCGGCAGCCAGAACAAAAGACCCAGCTTTGGCTGAGGAGCACAGACCTGCTGTAGGACTTCAGTGTCCCACACTCACCACCAGACTTTGCAGATGATCTGGAGAGACTATGTGGGGAGAAGGAATTCAACTGATGAGCAATTAAATGCTTTTTTTAAAGGACAAAATAACTCTTAGAAATAAGGTGTCTAAAGCAAGGAGCAAAGATCCCCTCTGAGACCCGATCAGAGCCAAGGGCGTCCAGAGCGGAGGCAGGCCTTGGGCTAGGTCAGAACATGGCCATGGAATCCCACTGACTGAGAGTAGCTGCCTGCTCCCAGGTTAGGAGGAACTGGTACCTGGCTCAGCATTAGTGCGAGTCCTTTGGAGGTCATTGCTCCCAGGTAACTACCTGCTATTTAAAGAAACCGTGCTTTCAGCCCTTTTTACCACACCGGCCTGTTACCTTCATAAAATTCTGAGTTAAAGGTCTCCTTGGGTTTTATTTTCTATGGATAAATCTGACAATTGCTACCTGCTTTTTATTTTATTGATTGATTTTAAAGATCTTATTTATTAATTTGACAGTGAGAAGCACAGCCAGAGAGGGAACACAAGCAAGGGGAGTGAGAGAGGGAGAGGCGGGCCCCCTGCTGAGGAGGGAGCCCGATGTGGGGCTCAATTCCGGGACTACGGGGATCATGACCTGAGCTGAAGGCAGACACTTAACGACTGAGACGCCCAGGTGCCCCAGCTACCTGCTTTTTAGAACCAGGATTCTAGTGGCCGGAGCAGGACAGAATACTGCACTACACCCCGTTTCTCGTTCATCTGCACATCCTGAGTGCCTAGCACGGTACCTGCCATTCAGTAAGGTACTCACTTTTGTGGGTTGAAATTTTGAGCCGATCCCACCAGTTCTTGGCAACTTCTCCACTGCTCCCCTGAAGCTTTCCCACTTCCGGCATGTGAGTCTTAGCAGCCCCTGAAGCCATCAGGCTTATTCTTACCACTTCATGCTCTCGTTTCAGTCTGGACCCATGTGCCCTCCACGCTTGCCATCCCCCAAACGCAACCTTCCTAAAACTCCCTGTTTAGGACTTACATCCTCCGGGGATCTCTCCCGGTGGCTTCTATGTTTTGAATCCTTTCTTCTTGTAAGTGTGGTGAATAGGTAGCACCACAAAGCCCCTGCCTGATTTCCCGGTACTAGTTCTCTCCTTGTTCTAGCTACCAGGACATAACCCCAGGTGGATCCTGGGGGACACACACCAGCCTGGGAGGCAGGAGACCTGGGTTTAACTTCCAGCTCTTCTTCTAATTAGTTGTTCAGCCTGGAGTAAATCATGCTCCCTTTTGGAGAATTCCTTCCTCCTTTGTTAAATAACAAGTTTCCAGAGTTGAAATTTTATGAATGCTTCTCCCACTTCATTATGAGTTTGTCAAGGGCAGGGATCCCACCTTTTATTGATTTTTGTAATAGTATCCACACATTGGACAGTGGTTCCAGAATATTTGCATAATTCTGACAGTGACCAACTAAAAATGAAAGCGTGACTCTCAATTTTAAGGTGTAGTACATGCAGTACCTCAAGGCTGCTTGAAGAAAAGGTGCTGTAAACATGAGTGAGGAGGAGGCGGGGCCCTGCGGCCAGAGCTGGCTGACCTGCTTCTAGTCCCCGGCCTGCTCTGCCCACCCCTCTCAGGAGTCAGCCTCTCTGGCCTTGTCCCTTCCTCTGAAAAGCTGGACAGTTAGAGAGGACAACTCTTCTGGCTTTATTTCCCCAGAGCAGCACTGTCTTCTAATCTTTGGCAATTTCATTCTCCAGACCTTGGCCAGCCAATGTGCCTTACTGAAATCAGGAGTCTCTCACACCAGGACAAATGTGGGCTGTAGAGATCGTGGGATATGCTGAGATGCCCGTGCTGTCCAACCCGCGGCCCCTGGGGAAGTGGCCAAGTAACAGGAAATTCAAGGAAGTAACTGAAGTGGGGGTGGTTGTGGCGTGGGGGGGGGGAGGAGCAAAACGCAGCTGCTCATTTAGTCCTTCGGCAGGCACCACAGAGACATGCCATCTGGCTGCTGAAGGAAAGGTGACAAGAAACCTGAGACCAGGGAACTTAATTAGCACTGCAGCTTGCAGAGACACCTCAGACCTCATGTTTTCCTCCAGCCTTGACTGCACAGCTTAACACTTAGAGACCCAGCAGGGTGTGCTTCACTCACTGGGGGACACTGGCAAGAAATATATCAGAGCTAGTCAGTCTCCAGCTTGGCCCTTATAAACTTCTTCTAGGGCCCCTGTCCCAGTTCATGGTTATTTTATTCATGAACTACTTTGCTTTGTCTCTCCCATCAAAATATAAACTACATGGATGGGGATCTTGTCTGATGTTTCCACTCCCATTAGCTCGCGCTCAGCCCAGTGCCCAGCAACAATAAGCACTCAACAATGTTGTTAAATGAATGAATGAATATGTTTGTTAACAACCATGGCTATTTTAATGGCTAGCACTATCCAGGAGGCTTTGAAAGCTGGAATTATAATAACATAAAGTCTGAAATTTAAAATCACAGGAGGTGGGATGCTTCAGCAGCTCAGTCGGTCAAGTGTGTGCCTTCGGCTCGGGTCATGATCCCAGGGTCCTGGGATCCAGCCCTGTGTGAGGCTCCCTGCCAAACAGGGAGCCTGCTTCTCCCTCTGCCTGCCGCTCCCACTGCTTGTGCTCTCTCTCTCACTCCTCTGTGACAAATAAATGAAATCTTTAAAAAAAATCATAAGAAGCATGTGTCTAGATTACAATGGTAGAGGATATATATTTAGATAATATTATATATCTACCTCTGGATAACAAATGCCTACTTTTCTTTTCTCAAAAGGAATGCTCAAAGTACAAGCTTGGAACAGAGACGCCTAAAGGAAGAGAAGGGAAGGCCACAACAGAGACATTGAGATTTGGCTCTAAGCCTAGTTCCTAGAACTAGGAACAAGGGCAGAAGCTACTGGTATCAGCCAGGCAGCCTGAGTGACCAGGGTTCCCAGGGGACTGCTTTGCAGAGGACCCCGGTGGCCTTTGCTGCAGAGGACCTCAACAGGCCGTACAGCTGCTGCATATCCCATTAATTTTCATCACTGAATGCTTCATTACAGACCCCAGCAATCTGCCCCACAGGAGACCTGAGCAGCTTTTGCCCTTGAGGAAACTCACGACCAAGCATGGCCACGATGAACACCCCTGATGTTTTCACATCACAGGTTTTCATGGCTGAGACACCAGCTGCCTGAGTCCTTCTACACTCCTCTCCTCAACCCCTGCCGGAACCTGGGATCCACACTGGCAGCCAGCCCCGGCCTCTGGGGCTGTGCACGTGTAGGACGTCACATAGCCCTCGTAGCCAATCCCGGCTTTCACGTACATTCCCATGGCTCGCCCCTACAGCTGCACAAGAGCACGACAATAGCCAAGGACCCCACTGTTGTTCGCAGGCCTGGACATGGCCCTGACTGCTGTCACGGGACTGCGTAAATGTGTATGCCTGCAGCCAGCCCCTGCAGCCGCACCTGCACACCAATGGTTAAGAGCCCCAGAGCGGCCTGTGGGCCCACCTGCAGCCCGGACTTCTGTCAATGGCCGGGGTTGCCATGCAGGCCCACAGCTAGCCCCTCTAACTATGCACCTGGTACGCCACAGCCACAGTTCCCCTTCCCAGCCTCCACTGCTGTGTGCACACCTGCGACTGGCTCTGCCCTCCCACAAGTACACACCGGCAGTGAGGGTCCCTGCAGCAACTCAGGGCCCTGCAGGGGGCCCGATCCTGGTCCACACCACGGTGTGCGTGTCTTCAGCCAGGCCCTGTCACCACAAAGGCATGTCTGCAACCAGCCTTGCAGCTTGGTGTGCACACTCTCAGCGCCAGCCACCATACCACCTGCCCTGGTCCCTAGCCGCTGGACCTAGAGGCATTGCTGAGGACCCTAACAGCCCTTGCACCACTGTGGACCAGCGTCCAATCGCCACACCTCTCACTGAAGATCATGCAGTTGTTGACGTTGTGAACCCCAGCTTCCTGAGTCAGTAAGATACCACAAGGTCTAGACCTGAAGCTGCCACAAGGGCCCACACATAACATCCTGCATTACAAGGCCTGCGGTCACAATATTTCCAGCTCTCACACATGAAAAACTTTTCTTACTAAAGTTAGTCCATAAAGTCTGGAGGAGGTGACTGTTTATTTATATAAAAAACACCTGTGTAAAAATACAGGCATCACACACACACACACACACACACACACACACACACACACACACATCAGGGAAACATACTACCCCTAAATGAACACAGTAAAATTCTAGTAACTGACCTTAAAAAATGGAGATCCTTGAACTTCCTGACAAAGATTTCAAAATAATTGTTCTAAAGATGCTCTAAAGAGAGAGCTACAAGAGAACAACTATAAACAACTTCATGAAATCAGAAAAACAATGTAAGAACAAAATGAGAAGCTCAAAAGAGAAATAGAAAACATAAAAAAGAACCAAAGAGACACTTTTTGACTTTTTGAAGACAACAATGAATGAACTGAAAAATTCAACCAAGAGCTGCAACAGCATATTCACCAACCAGGAGAAAGAATCAAGGATACCCAAAACATGTCATTTGAAATTATCAAGTCAGAGGAGCAAAAAGAAAAAAAGAAGAATGAAAAGGAATGAATAAAGCCTACAAGACTTAGAGGATACTATTAAAAGAAACAATGTGTAGATTATGGGAGTCTTAGAAAGAAATGAGAGGAATAAAAGGGCAAAAAGCTATTTAAAGAAATAATAGTGGAGAACTTCCAAATCTGGCAAAAAATTTAAACATTCAAATTCATGAAGCTCACAGGTCTCCAAACAAACTCAACCCAAAGACAGCTTTTCCAAAACATTATAATGGAACTCTCAAAAAAAAAAAAAAAAAAAAAAGAGAGAGAGAATCTTGAAAGCAGCAAGAGAAAAGAAGATCATCACTTAAAAGGAAACCTTTTAAGACCATTTTTCAAGACCATTTTTCAGCAGAAACCTTGCAGGAGAGAAGAATATGAGATGTTATGTTAAAGTGATCAAAGAAAGAAACTACCAACCAAGAATACTTGCCTTTCAGAAATAAAAGAGAATAAAGACTTGCTCAGGCAAACAAAAACTGAGGGGGTCCATCACCTCTAAGCTTGCCTTACAAGAACTTCTGAAAGGAGTTCTTCAAACTGAAATGAGAGGATGCTAATTAGTAATATCAAAACATGTGAAAATTTAAACATACTGGTAAAGGTACACATAGAGTCAAATTTAAAATACTCCAACAATGGAATGTGGTGGTGTGTTAATCACTTAACTCTAGTGTAAAGGTCAAAGGATAAAAGTATTAAAAAAAACTATAATACAATAATTTTTAATGGGTATACAGTAAAAAAACATAGATTGTGACATCAACAACATAAAATGTGTGGGATTAGGAGGAATAAAAAAGTAGGGCTTTTGTATTAAATCAAAGTTAAATTGTCCTTGTTTAAAATAAACTGTTACATTTAGAAGTTTTATGTGAATCTCATGTTAACATAGCAAAATCTATAGCAGACACATGAAAGATAAAGAGAAGGGAACCAAAACATACCACTTTGGAAAATCATTAATTCACAAAGGAAGAAAGGAAGAAAGGAAATATAAAACAGCCAGAAAACAGTAAGACGACTTCAGGAAGTCTTATCAATAATTTCTTAGAGGTAAATGGATTAAAATCTCCAGTCAAAAGGCATGTATGTAGTGGCTGAATGGATAAATAAGACCCAACTATACACGGCCTATAAAAGGCTCACTTTAGTTTTAAGGAGACACACAAGCTCAAGGTGAAGGGATGGGAAAAGATACTTTATGCCAATGGAAACCATGGGTAAACTTATATCAGACAAAATAGACTTTAAGTCAAAAACTGTAACAAGAGACAAAGAAGTTATATAACAATAAATGATCAATTCACCAATAGGATTTAACAATTGTAAATATATGTGTATCCACCGTGGGAGCACCTACATATGCTAAATTCTACCAGAGCTTAAGGGAGAAATAGACAATGCAATAAAAGTAGGAGATTTCAGTATAAAGACATGGGCCTTGAACTATATTTGAGATCAACAGATCTAACATTCATGTATAGAACATTTCTTAAAGCAGCAGAACACACATTCTCCTCAAGCACACACAGATTATTTTCTAGAACATATCATAAGTTAGGACACAAAACAAGTCTTCATAAATTTAATTAGATTGAAATCATATGAAGTATCTTTTCCATCCACAATGGTACGGAACTAGAAACTGCTAATAAGGAGGAAGAGTGGGAAATCTATAAATGTGTGAGAATTAAAAAACACACTCTTAAAAAAACCAATGAGCCAAAGCAGATAACAAAAGAGAAATCAGAAAGTCTTTTCAAATAAACAAAAAGTAGAAACACAACATACCAAAACTTAGGGAATTCGGCAAAAGCAGTTCTAAGAGGAACGTTTATAGTGACAAATGCCTACTGAAGGAGACAGAATTTCAAGATCATGAGAAAGGACAGAGAATGATATAATGTATCTCTTTTGCAACTTGTTTTAATAGAAAATATGATAAATTAATTCTTTTCTACATGTCAATTACTCATACTTAGATGTAGTACTCACTAGTTAGGCTTGATACATTTCCTTGTGAATTTACAAATATAATGAAAAAGTTATTCAGAAACACACAACTTGGCTTACAAACAGAGACTTATAAAAATGAAGGAAGCAAACTTTCATTTATTTGATTTTCTTTTTACTGGTGTCCAAGGTGATCTGAACTAGGAGGAATATATACTTTTTTCCCTTATGTAACCTCTGAGTTTATCTAAGAAAAATTCAGATCACTGTTGCAGGAGATACAAAAAGGAAAAACATCAAATGATAAGTAGTTGGATATATGGGGAACGTAGGGAATTGATTTTATTCAGGAGGACCCAGATGAATATAGTCTGTATGTCAAGGTTAAAGCTCTACTCTTGATAGTGTCAAAAAGTTTGTTCTAATTGAAGTCAGTCCATAAAGTCTAGAGGAGGTGACAGTTTTTTCAAATGCACAGATTTCTGCACAGCCCAGGAGGTGCCATGCTAGGCTAAGGAACCAGCACCAGTTCTTACTAAGTATTCTGGTTCTAAGAAATAGGTTGCTCCCAGTCTGAGATTCCCAACTGATGTGTCACAGTGATTAGAGATGTACCACAAGATGTTGTTGCTGTTATTGTTGTTGCTTTAATTTTACTTACTTGTTTTAAAATAAAATACAGAAAATTTCACACATGATAAATATGTATCTTAATGAGTTATGAAGCAGACACCATTGTAAGTACTGAGACAGGCCAGCCAACCCAGAAGCCTTATTATGGTCATTCCACAGAGATGAGACAGATGCCCCACATAAAGTTAGGTTTGGATATGGAGATGAATGATGCTAAGCATTCATCAAGAGTGTATGAAAAAATTACTCCCATCATAAGCTTCCTGAGTTCTAAATTTTCAGTCCTAGCAGGTCTGAAAATGGTTTCCATAGTTTGAACTTGTAGATGCCACCAGAGAGAGCACATGAACTCTTACTGGCTGGCCCAGATGTGGGGCAGAGTGCAGAGGGTGTGGTGAGGCTTGAAAGGGGTCAGCTATCAAACATCAAAATTTGGAGTCTGTCTCCTTATTATACCTCTTGGTGTGCCCAGTGTATTATAGCCCTTTCTCCACCCACTCTCCCAAATAACTACCACTTGATCTTTTACAGAAATCACTTTCTTTCATTCTTGGTAGTTTTTTTTTTTTTTATCATGCAATTATTCATCTCTAAACACCATAGGTTAGTTTTGCCCATTTTTAAAAATTGCATGTGTCCCTTAAATCTTCTTAAATCTACATCTCATTCTTTCCTTCCATTTTTCTGTTGAGGAATTAGGGCATTTGACTTGTAGAGTTTTCCACATTCAGGATTTTGTTGACTTTGTATTTATGGTTTCATACAACATGTTTCTCTATTTTCTCTATTTCCTGTAAATGGGCAGCTGGACCCAGAGGTTTGATAAGACTCTAGCCCATCCTTCTGACTACAAAGGTTGGGTAGGTTAAGTCCATAACTGAAGCTTGCTAGTATATATGAGAAGGACAGAATGGTAGATGAACTTTGGGTTAGGTAACAGTGGAAGAATGGACCTTTGCAAACCTTTCATATTATGTATGTGGTCCCACATGCTGAGAATATATAAGATATGATTATGCTAGTTATGTTTAAAGGGGCTCAGAGACCTTGAATGCTGATAAAACTTTGCTTTACTTCTTTCCATTTTGCTTTCTTTTCTTTAAAAAATAAAATAGGCAAGGAAGCCACAAAATGCAAATAAAAACAATGGAGCTTTCAACAAAAGACATAATTTAACAATTCTTCCAACTTGGCAGGCAGAATAAAAGCTCCTCAAGTAAACAAAGATTCTGCAAAAACTGCCTGTCCATAGCATCCACTGGCCAGGATTCAGAGAAGTTGAAAAATAAGCACTGGAATGTTCTGAGTGCCCCATGATCTAGTGGTATCTTTTGAAGATGTGTACGGTGCTTTGCTTTCACAGGTGAGTGGTACTGGATGATGTATTAGTTTCCCAGGCCTACTATAATAAAACACCATAAACTGAGAGGCTCACTGTAACAGAAATGTATTCGCTCACAGTCTGGAGGCTAGGAGTTCAAAATCAAGGTGTCAACAGAACTGAGTCCTTCTGTAGTCTCTGAGGGAAGATCTGTTCCATGCCCCTCTCCCAGTTTCTGCGGGTTGCCAGCAGTCCTTGCTTGGCTTATAAGCACCCCACTCCAAAATCTGCCTCTATGGTCACATGGCTTTCTTTTCTGTGTGTGTCTCTTCATGTCCTCTTCTCCTCTTATAAAGACACCCGTCATTGAATTCAGGGCTCTCTTAATCCGATGCCCTCAACTCAACTAATGACACCTGCAAAGAACCCATTTCCAAATACAGGTAACATTCTCAGGTTCTGGATGGGCATGGATTTGGGGGGGGGGGGCACTATTCAACTCACCACGAATAACTTTAACTCTGTAACTCCTGCTTGAGACTTTCAGCCTTTCAGAAGTCTATCAGTGGTAGTCGTGTTTTCTTGTCACCGACTGAATAGTATATAACCTCTTAATGTCTTGTCCTGGCCTTGGTTTTCCTTTTATTGGTTTCGTTTGAAGGTCCTATCGCTTTTGTGGTTCTCTTTTCTATATATTTCTATCTCTTTTAAAGGAATGAAAAATAAGATTCCTAATCAAGGATTCTGAATGATACATCCGTGAAAATGTAGCGACTCCTATTCTTATATTTGTACCATTTAACACTATTTTTTTGCCTTCCTACTTACTGTGCAAGGCCTGCCAGGGGCAACATTTTTCATGGCACTGAGAAAAATGTTGAAATTGGAAAATCTTAAGCACTGAATAAAAAATCAACATTGCCCATTTGGACTAGAATTTTATATATAAGTATTCTGACCTGGGAAACTTCAAGGAACGATATATTGGTCTTTTCCTCTTTATAAAAGGTATCATTGTTACTGGGAATTTACTTTTACATTTCCTAAGGCTGAAGATGCTCCAAGACACTAAATTCTTTTAATCAATTACTCTTGCCATTTGACAGAACACTCAAAAATTATCCACAAAATACTTCTTTTGAGAGAGTCACACAACTTCTTAGATGAAATTGCTAACCACAATTTAGTTTTATGCACACATCCTAGGGACATGGTGATTTTTTTTCTTGGATTCACAGTTACATGTGAGCATCAACAAGAAGAAGACAGGGCATGAGTTAAAACTCCAGAGCTTTAGAAAAGCAACTGACTCTGTTGACATGTGTATGAGAAAAATATAGACGAAAAGATAGACAATGAGACTATGGGTACTCACAGTCTTTCAGATACTCTACTTTCACAGATTTTTCTGTTTTGGTTTTGGTGTGCCCACAAATCTCTAAGTCTTTATAACAGTTAGGATTGGATCCAACAGAATCTAACAAACTAAAGGTGGTTTAAGTAAGACAAAAGTTGTTCTAACTCCCTCATTCCCTCTCTCCTGTCTTTCTGCCCCCTTCTCCCCCACACTTTCTCCTTCTCCCTTAAGGGAAATTTGCAGAGAGGAAGCTCAGAGCAGGTATATCAGAAGCATGATGTTGTTTGGGACTCTGGTTCCTCTGTCTCTACCAGAACTATGTATGGTCTTGTTCTTTATAGCCCAATTTTCTTTTACCATATGCCTCTCAGACAGCAGTATGGAGGTTGAAGGAGAGAAGAGAATGCCCCCTTCTTTAAAGGAGATTTTCTAGTACCAATGTAAGCTTCCATTTTTTTTTAATGGAACTTGGTCACAAAATCCCATCATAGTCTGAGCCTTAGAAATGTAGTTTTAGCTGGCAAACAGCATAAGTGGTTAGGCATAGACTCACATGACCAAGAATGACCAATTCAATTTGATTTTCACATAATCAAAATTTTTTTGTATATATGTACCATATCTGGGACATACTCATGGTAAATTTTTTTTTCCTGAAAGTCAAGTTTATCTAGGCCAACTGTATTTTTTTTAAAGATTTTATTTATTTATGTGACAGAGAGAAACACAGCTAGAGAGGGAACACAAACAGGGGGAGTGAGAGAGGGAGAAGCAGGCTTCCCACCAAGCAGGGAGCCTGATGTGGGGCTTGATCCTGGGACTCCGGGGATCATGACCTGAGCCGAAGGCAGACGCTTAATGACTGAGCCATCCAGGTGTCCCATAGGCCAACTGTATTTCTACTGGCTAACTAGGAAAACCCCAGGGAGAAATTAGGGGTCTTACACTAAAAGGAAGAAGCAAATGGATACTGGAGTAGGTAAACAATGGTCTTTGGCACAGCGATTTGAAAGACCTGATACAATGAAATGTGATGGACTTTGAGATAGGGGATAGGATAACTGGGAACGGAACCAGATCTCTCGAAATTATCTTCACTATCTTCACTAATAATCTATATTCAAAAGTCTTTACGAATAAAGTCTATGATTGGTACTATCACATAAATTATTTAACCTCTCAAATCTAATATTTGTCAGTGAGACTACAGACTATGTCACATGTTTTTCTGCATACGCAGTTTGCCTATAGATTGGAAATGTACCTTTGCAAGTTGCCTTTACAGTTCCATAGTAAAAAGACACACTCTTCCTTACAGTAGGTCAGATCTTTGTGTCTGACACAAGGTGTGACCATGTACCTTTGTGAATGATCCCTTTCTTACCTGTCAGAGATGACAAATGTTCATTCAGACTTACCATTTATTTAACTCATTTAGTCACCTTGGACTGTGACAGGAGGTCTCAGAGGTCTGTTTCTGGCACAGGCTGAGCTTCCTAACTACAGAAGCACTTTCTGTCAGACCGCAAGGTCATCTCTGAATGGACCAGCCTTTGTTCTGAAGTGGGCCTTCAGACATCAAGGCCTGGGCCTGAATCACAGCAGAAGAGGAACACTTTGTCTTTCTTTCTCCATCTGGTGGAGGGCAGCAAGCTACACCTGGGAGATAAGCCCCAATATCCACACGCTCCTGTCTTTACATCCTGGATTATACACTGACCACCAGAATTTTATCTGGTAAAGGTGCATTTAAATACTTTTTTCTTGCTCACCTGCCTCATTTTTCATCCTTAGGTATCTCTACAGGATATCTGTTCCTCTGACTTTATATTTTTATTGTTTATTTTTTAAAGATTTCACTTATTTATCTGAGACCGAGAGAGAGGGAGAGCACAAGGGGTAGGGAGGTGCAGAAGGAGAGAGAGAAGCAGACTCCTCACTGAGCAGGGAGCTCAATGTGAGGCTCGATCCCAGGACCCTGAGACCATGATCCAAGCCAAAAGTGTCTGAGCCTTTGACTGAGCCACCCAGGTGCCCCTGTTCCTCTGACTTTAACAAGAAAATTTTGTAGGAAGTTTTCAAATTATAGCCCCCCCTTTTTTCCTTCAAAACACAGAGTAACAAAGAATGACTAGAATACTTGAGATTATTGCTTTTCTTATCCCTTTGGTTTTTGAAACTACTGAATGATCCATAATTCATTTCTAGGCATGAATGCTCTTCTTCTGGCAGCCTCTAAGCCATGATAAGGAAAAGAAAATATCCTCAGAGAACAAAATGAGAAGCAACATATTTGTGGCTCAAGCTAGATGAATGGAAAAGAACAGAACACTAAGTGGATTAAAGAGGATAAGGCAGGGCAAGCCTTAGTGATTGAATGGTCGCCCAGTTTATATTAAAGGACATATTTCCATTTACAAAATGATTCCCTTTGCAAGGTTCAAGGCTTAACATGCTGGGCATCTTCCCAGCGCTAAGCATTTATTTTAAAAAAGCTTTCCATGTCAAGAAAATCCAGGTTCTGAAGTGATAAATTTAATGATGAGATGTACAACTTGAAGTTCTGGCTAATTTCAGGTGTTGAACATCTTCCAGCCATTTTTTACTGGAATAGGAGGGATACATCAAATGCCATGACTCTGTTCCAGTTGTGTTATCACCTCCAATCAAGTGAAAATGTCCTTGAAGCCCAGGCTATGCATTCCTGAAAGTGCTTACGCTCAACATATGGCAGCATGAGGCCAAACTTCAAGATGAAAGTGAAGGAAATCAAGACAGTTGCCCAGAAATTTCCAAATATTGGCAATCTGTGTGGATGAATGAAAATTTTGCACTTTCCACCCACCTCTGTGTAAAATGATCCATAGGGAAAGTTATCCTGGTGGGTGCCCTGAACTGGCAGTAACAGGCATAGTGAACTTCCTGAGGTCACGGCACGCGGCACCCTGAGCACCAATGTTAATATGGATGTATTTTTGAATACGCTCACTTAGGGGTTCTGAGTATGCTCCAGGGCCGTTACCGGCAGAGACGGAGCTTTCTGGGCAAGGTCTCATCAGAGATCATCTCCAACTTCCAGTTCTCAGTGTCAAAGCTGCCGTACGCTTGGCACTCAGTATGTGTGTGCCGGACAAAATGAAATGACTAACAACGCAGTGGGAACTTCACCACAATAGCTGTTATGTTCAGAAGAAACGGTGCGCAAGTGAAGTCAGAGGTGTGATTTTTTTTATTTGTTTGTTTGTTTTTGGTTTGTTTGTTTGTTTTTAAATGCAGCTTTGACCAAAAAAAGGGATCCAAGACAAACAAGAAAACCGAGACATAAAGCCAAGGGAATCAGCGAGCGGACTACCTACACACACCTGGCTAGTACCTCCCTGAGCCTGGTCTCACCTGGAGCACAGGAGTTTAACCCCGAGAGACACAAAGACCCTTGTAGCAATTAACAAGAACAGCTCAATGGGTGACATTAATCAAGAAGCAATTTCTTTCTTCATAATTTCCTGCAAAGAAGGAAAGAGGCCCTCACTCCCCAATCCACAGCAATGTTGAAATTTATCCCTCCACTTCATTTCCTCATCCCAGCCATTCAGATCTTCAACTCCCCAGTTAGTGCTGTTCTTCCTCCTGTACCCCACAGGGCCTATTTCCCTCCATCTCCTCCTCCACAGGATTTCTCTGAGCCCTTTACTGTGTAGATAAACTTAACTTCTTTCCAAGTGTCAGTTAGCTATTCCCTTGAGGGAGAGTATAGAAAGGGAAATTGGGTTAGGAATTGCAGATTTGTCTTTGGCACACAAGATGAGTGCCCAAGTCTGTACATATTTTCAAATTTATTAATTGGGTCCCAGTGCAGCGATATTTTTTATTCAGTTAACAGGATTCAAAAATAAAGAGAATGAGATCCCCTAACACGTGCGGTATTCATAAACACAATCACTCTTACAACCATCACAGACATTTCACGGCAGAGCAAAGCTCACTCTGACAGAGGACTCACCTGCTACAGGGCAGGAGTAGCGAGGCAGGTAAGTAGGATCCCACCCTTTGTACAGTACGGGTTTGGTACAAGGTCTTCTATAGAACCTAGCGTCCTTGAACTTCACAACTCTCAGGCTCAAATGTATCACACTACAGAAAGCACTTACTGATGGAGCAGCCTAGCTTTAGGACAAATTTAAGCCATCTGGTGAAAGGAGATGCTTACAACTAAGCTAGGTGTTTCCCATTTACTCTCTGGGGGAAGCACTTGGTGAAGGACTATTTCTAGCGAAGGCTCTCCAGAGAATTCTTGTGTTACTTAGCGGCATTGCTTGGTCATGTCTCTTTCCACGATCTCTTCCAGCTCTGAATAAATGACTTCACAAAATTATCTCAACAAAAGGTGGTGGAAACATATTGTTTATTAAGTACATGTGATGTCTAGGCACTGATTAGCTACTACATGTATTAGGAAAATTGGATTAATTCCAGAACAATGCCATAAGGCAATAAAGCTAAGCACACAGTAGAAATGTAGAAATGGAAACCAGAACATGATATATACTCTGGCAGAAATTTGAGGGACTGTTAATTGTATCGGGAAAATCCTGAGGCTTTAAAAAAATATCAGCAGATAAGGGAGTTTAGTTGGAATTATATCGCCAATATTTTCTCTCGCTGCTCCTTCTGACACCTCCTTAAGTGTGTTCCCCAACTGCTGCCAACACAGGCCATCACATCTCTGTGGAAAATGTTGAAAGGGAAAATGTTCACTTTCAAGTCACAAGTGCGTCCTATTGGATCCCTGTGGTGCTCCATTCTGGAACCCTCTCCGCCTTGCTTTCACTCTCGCCACTGCTGCAGTGGGTGACCTGGTGCAGGCTTTGATCAGATCAGCACAGTTTTCAGAGGTCAGAACCTTCCAGAACTTTGTCTCAATCCCAGTCAGATACCTTTTGCTTTCTCTCATCTCTGCAAAACTGTTGGACACTCACTCATGCATTCACAACCAAAAGCATGAGGGCAATAAAGCCTGAGGTCCATCCTCTGGCTCTGGGGGATGGGGGCCTAATGCTTTCCTATTTGACCCAAGGGAACAGCTTTGTGCACCTTTCAGAACATTCCTCAGAAGGTCCCAGCAGATTGGACCACCAGTTGCCTGTGGCACAAGCCGGCTCTACCACATGTTCTTGCACAGGTTTCCCCTCCCTTCATGATTTGTTGCTGTATCACACCCCCTGCTCTAAAGGATCACATTCCTAATGAAACTATGGGTGCCCAAGGTGTGCTCTAAGGTTTCGGGAGACAGAGGCTGAAGCATGCATATATCATCTTGTTGGCAATCCTCTTCCGACATTTTTGGTAAGGGAAAGTGAAATAAAAATCCTTCTCTACGCTCCTTTGTTTTGATTCCTGAAAGCTCATGCTTTAAAGAGGGAATCTATGGATCCACAAAGTCCAATCAGCAGCTACTACGTACATGAGGATATTAAACACTCAAAATGTGGCTAGTTTGAAATGAGAGTGCCTTTTGTCAAACTGCCTTTTCTTTTTTCTTTCTTTTCTTTTTTTACGTTTTAAATGTGGCTATTATTTAATATTACATGTGTGGTTCACATGATATTCTTATCAGTACTTCTATTATACATAAAATGAGACTCAAGAGACATATCAATGAATCACAATGCACTGACTTTATATGAAACAAAAAACCAAAAATCATGTAAAAATTATGAGATGGTGAGGAAAATTTAAAAACTGCCTGGATATCTGATGTAAGTCATTAATGCTAACTCTTTTTAAGGAGTGATAATGGCTTTAGGATTTTTTCTAAAGAGTCCTTACTTTTTAGAGATACATACCAAAATATCTATTAGTGAAACGATATGATGCCATATTAGTGTTTGAAAGTAATCCATGCACGGGGTAGGGAGAAAGTGACTAAGCATCAAGGTGAAATAAAACTGGCCTTCAGTTGGCATTTGGTGAAATCGGGTAACAGTGCCTGGGTGTCTATTGTCCTATTGTCTCTGCTTTATATATGTTTGGCATTTTCGATGATAAAGAGTGATTTACCAAAGGAAGAAAACTTTGGCCGATGTCAAGTGATAGCAAGGCACTGAGCTGGGGGCTGTGTGTCCAGCTGGTATGTATCACACGGACACTTCATAGGGCTCAGCTCCTTTCAACCTCTTGGCAAGACATATGGTATTTGGTACAGCTTTATTACAGCTCATAGGCACAAAATGCCATGTACCCTCATTGCCCGGAGGAGTTAAGATGCCGAAGTTATGTGAGTAGAATGAATGAATGTGTATTTATTCCCAAAGCGATCTTGGTACCATTCTAAGAAAGGTATTTAAGTAGTACCCTTTGTATTCTAAATACATAATTAAATAACAGTCATATATTTACACATAAGTACATTTATAGATTCATCTGTGTTTCTACTTATTTATCAATGTGAAACGATACCTATAAATATATTCAAATACATATTTATACATTATTAATATATAAAGACATAATTTTAAGTATAAAAGGAGCTTCCTTTAATACCTTGTTTTCTAGTCTCTCTTCTCCAAATCACCTTTATTAAAATGCTTCTAAACTGTGTACACTCCCTTTCTCTCCTAGTTATAAAAATGTTGGAATCTAATGTTCTATCTTGTAACCTTCTTAATGAGTCAATGGCCACAGCACAACATGCCTGAGGCAGAGCGAGATTTAATTTCACCATGAAGAAACGAAAGATGCTCATGTTCAATAGGCAGGTACTCTAATAAGACATGTCTGAACTAGTGGTGTTCTGGTAGACCCATATTTTGTGATGCATTTCCCCCCCACTTTCCAGTGTATCAACAGGCAGGAGCAAGAAGCAGTTGGGGATGGAATGCATCCCTTCTTGAGCCCCATCTCGGAATAAGATGACCAGGCAAGCTGAAGCACGCAGAGCACTCTCTGTCTGCTCTCTGATCCCTAATTAATGAAACCCACTTGAGTTCACTGTGCCCCAGGCTGGGCGTCAGGACTCCAGCATCCTCACCTCACGGGGGGAACTTGCTGCACACACACCTCCTCAGGCTACATTACGTACGTTCAATCTGCCTAAAGTAGTTCCACTGAGAGAAAATAAATAACCCACTCTTAAAAGCTCTAATTAAGAATATCCTGTGCCATCCCTACCTTGCCTTTTGGTGGTCCTTTCAAACTGAAGAATGTTTTCTGGTCTAAGAACCTATTAGAGTACTCCTCAAGGGATTGACGTCTCAGCACTTGGCATCTGTAATGCTGGGCACATGGAAGATACTCACTAACTGTTTATGAATGGAAGAATGACCCAGATTTCTTGCCTAATGGGTTATTGATCTCACATCTCATATAGGAGAGAGACACAAGGTCTCCACCTCTACCCTAGTACTATTGATTTATAAATTGAGTTGCACTCAAATCTCAAAAGAACTAAATCTGTTTCCCACATTAAATTGTCCATGCTCTGGGATTCATCAAATCCTCACACTTGAATGCAAGGAGCAACCACGGAAAGTGTCTAGAACAGAGGTTTTCAAACTGTGTCCTAGGAAATCCATAACTGCATGAACAGATTAAGGGACTTTTCATGAATGGACATACATGGAGTCTTCACTTCCCTCAACCTCCAGCTGGAGTTCAACTCAAACCTATACTGGGGTTCACTGGGAGGAGAAAGGAAAGATGGTTCTTAGCTTTGTTGAGTTTGTTGAGTTAGAAAATCCCTGCTCTTGACCAACAGCTTCATTTTATAGAGAAGAAACCAAATTGCAGAAATAATGGCTAGCTCTAGCTCACACTGTCAGTTAGAACAAAACCTAGGTTAGAAGCCGTGGTCCAAGACCAGTCCCAACCCCACACTCCCCTCCATGGAACAACTGTGTTGTAACATGACTTTTGTTGACATGACTTTCTTCCTTTTATGGTCACATTGACCCAAATGACTATGAATATGCTTGTATGTTGCCAAAGTGATCTATTTCTACCTTGCATGTATCCTGTTTCCACAAATTAATTGTGACATTCTTAGAGCTGGGGGCCATTCTCTTTATACCTTACCTCCTACACCCAGGGGGGTTTTAGGAAGTATTCGGTAAGTTATTTACAGACTAAGTGAGAGCAAATTGGATCTAAGACAGATGGAGACCTGGAAAAACTTTGGGGCTTAGCCTCAGAAGACAAGGCAGTGTTTCTAATCTATCAGACAACGTTTTCTGGATGTAACATGGAGACACACTTTTGATAAACAGCTGCGTGGCTCCATCAGTTTCATAATTCTTGAGAAAAATTTCCAGCTTTTGAGAGTGCTTGGAAAATAGATCACTGTTGTGCTTTGTCCACTTCAGAAAAAATGAGGATAAGTGTTCATAATTTCTCGCCCACAGTGGAGAAAATAGATACATGAGAACGGAGTTGGAGAATTAACACAGCAATTAATGCTGACTGTGAGCATGGATCAAGTTGATCTCACTAAGTTTCAAATGGCCGCTTTGATTGTTGGGGTTTTTTTCCTGGTTTTTCCAACTTTCACAAAGGAAGGAGGTGGGGCTAGTTTCGTGGGTGCACAGTGGCATCAGTCTATTCTCCAATCAGCTTTGTCAATTACTAGTTGTAGATCCTTGGATCACTTAGCCTGGCTGAGCCTCAGTCTCCTCATTTGTAAACTAGAGATCATGTTTCCTCAACAGAGTTTCTACGAAGATGAAGTGCAGTCCTGCATGTGGACTGTTTGCACGGGGGCCTCCCAATGATGAGTGCTCACCAGTGGTTGTGAATATTACCGACAAGCCGCAGGATGGAGGCAGACATGGTAGATCACCATTCTGCCTAGTGTTCTTGTTTCCCAGATTACAAATGAGAGAACTGGAGGTAGTAGAATGATGATGATTCACTGGCTCACTTGTGTCAACTGCCGTTTTAGTTTGTTGCTGCTGCAGGCTCCGTACGGTTAGCAATATTCATGTGGTTTAGTTCACAGTGTGTGAGAGAGCCATGGGAATGTGCCTCTCAGACTTCCCACTGCAGGAGTACATTTCGCTGAAGGCCCCAGGTGCTGGGCTCTGAAACCCATCCTGGAGTGATTGCTGGGCCACATCCTTGACATGTGGCTCCCAGCCAGTGACTGAGTGGATCGGGAATAAGAAAGTAGCCTCGTTCCTGGGTGAGAGCGGGCCCCTCTATTGTGCACTTTGGCTGGAGGACGCTCACAACCACCACTGGCCTCGCTGAACTTCCTGAAACCATTCTGCAAATCTAAGACTCCTCCATGCAACCTGCCTTCCTTCACTCCCTTCCTCACAAAAGTCAGGTCTACACTGTGATCTGATAGTCCTCCCAGCCTCCCCTGGCTCTCGGCTCATTCTTCCTCACATGTGTTTGCCTTACAAGAATCCTTGCAAGTCTAACCATGGCTTGCTCTTTGTCTCTCAGAGGACGTAGTCTAATTCAGACAGCAGGATTGGACAGAGTAACTTTCATTTCCCAATGCTTGTGCGTCTTGGACAGCTTCCTGAGTATAAAGGTGATGAACAAAGCATGCAGAGCCATAAAGGCCCCCGAGAGTTGGCATTTAGCCCTAGTCTTCCTCAGACAATGGACACACTGGCAGCTGGGATGAGATGGTTGTCTCTTGCTTGGAAGTCTTCTACCTTGGCCACACATCCCAGACGTGTTTCATGTTCTTAGATGGATGAAACTTCCAATGCCGATAATCAAAACCATCAGCTGCTGGTGCTGAGTTGAAGCTAGAAAATATTTCTGCTCAAGGCCAGCTCCCTACTAACTAATTGGCCAGAGTCAACAGTATTTACCCAAACAATATTCTCTGAGAAAACGTTAAGGCCTTCTTTTGGTGGGGGAGTAGGAGACAGGAGAAAGAAATCAACTTTTACTTCTTAAATATCTTAAAATACAGGCACATTACATAGCCTAGCTATATGTAAAGAGACCTCTGAGGGAGATGTTATTGTTTTCCTTCTCTGAGCAAAGACATTGAGGTTTAATAACTTGCTTTAAGTCAGAGAACAAGAACAAAATAAAGTGGTCTCTGAGCACACTATTCTGATTCAATGGCCCAGACTGGGGCTTCTGGAGCTGGATACTAGTTATTTTCTAGTGTGGACCCAAGAAACTGTACCAGAGATCACTAACCCATGTATTGATTTTCTTTCCCAAAGAGGCAATGTGGTTTATCATGGTGTGATCAGCTGAGCAGTCACAAGAGGTTGGAGAACGTTTGGAAGGAAGAGTGAGGCATGCTGAGTTCCCCAAGGGGAAACAATTTTCTTTGTTATTTACTTTATTCACTTTCACAGGGATTTATGAGTAGGAAGTATTTGGAAAATGTTACTCTGTGGACTGTCAAACATCCTATGTGAACAGGTCTGGATAAGCAGAGCTACAAGCATTCAGGCAATTAGGTGGATTCACGCTTTTTCCTCACTTACTTCCATATTTGACAAGAATATGGTATTAGGGGCACCTGGGTGGCCCAGTCATTAAGCGTCTGCCTTGGGCTCAGGTAATGATCCCAGAGTCCCAGGATCGAGCCCCGCATCGGGCTCTCTGCTTGGTGGGAAGCCTGCTTCTCCCTCTCTCACTCCCCCTGCTTGTGTTCCTTCTCTGGCTGTGTTTCTCTCTGTCAAATAAATAAATAAATAAATAAATAAATAAATAAATAAGAATATGGTGTTGTACAAAAAGCGTTTGACTAGCCATCAGACGACCTTGGCTTTAGGATTAACTGGCTGGGAGACTTTGGATAAGTCACTTTACTTCAAAATTCAGTCCCTACATCAGTAGAATAAGAGGACTGGATTCAATTAATCTCTAAGGTCCTTCTTAACCTTAATGTTCGATAACTTGATGATCCTGACCCAGATTGGTTGAGGACTTCCGTGACAGTCCCAGAAAGTTGTCAACTTCCTTCTGAGAAGTATTCATTTTGGTCGAGTGTGCTTCACGCTGTCTGTCCTGTTCTGTGCCAATCATAGGCATTCCCTTCAGGCATGGGCCTCCGCCATGTGTCTGAATCTGGATGTGCTCCAAGCCAGGTTGAGACCATGAAGACCTGTTTAAACTTATCTAGTCTCACAATCCAATTTGATAAGAAATTATATGAGCAATATACTAATCCATGGGAATTTATTAGAACATCTAGGTCAGGTTCCTTTTAGTTTCCCCCTAATACAGGCACTTGGAGTAATCAGAATAGCAATTGTTATTATGAATCCCAAATTCTCACTGTCATTTGCAGTAACTTTCAAAAGGTGCCCTTAATAAGAAGTCAGGGGTAGTAGGTGGTGTGTGTGTACCTTTTTAGGTGCCCAGAGCAAGGTTACTCAATATCTCCAGAAGTTCTATTTCTCGTTAGAGTTCCTGGCAATGCTCTGATGCAGAGGACACGGAAGTTGGAAGGTACAGTGTTTGTCCCCAGTGACCTCCCTTTGTCCTGCCATTTGTCTTTGTGACATCCAGTGGACAGACACAATGGTTCCAAAATCCACACTGGTTTCTCCCTCTCTTCAGATATATCACATATGTCCCTCTCTTCAAATAGGTCACGAATATGCCATATGTCACAAATGTCAGCCCTAATCAGAGAAATTCCCTAGATACTCCACTAAATCAAATGTAGAGAAACCTGAACTAAGTCCTGATATTTCATGTAGCTCTTTAATGAAAATAGGATTTATATCTGAATGTCTTAGCTGTTCAAAATAATTTAAAATGCAGATCTAATTGAATTTAGAATGGTTCCTCGCCTACTCCACCTGTAAAAACTAACCCATGGTCAGGAACATGACAAAAAAGGGCACTTAAATGTTGTTCATTTGTTTTCGTTTCTAGCCTCCTGCCTCTCAGATACCCTTTCCCCTTTGATTTAACATTATCCTTGTTTCCTAGCCAGTATAATAAAGAAAGAAAAAGAAATAAAAGACATCTGATTGAAAAGAAATAAAACTGGCTTTATTCTCAGAAGACACGAAAATCTGATAGAGGCCTACAAAGAACAACTAGAACAAATAAACTTAGCAAGGTTGAGGATATAAGAGCAATATGCAAAAAAAATAAATTGTATTTCCATGTATTAGCAACAAATAATAAAAAACCAGAATTTAAAAAAATATCATTTATAATAGCATCTAAAATATGAAACATTTGGGGATAAATCTGACAAAAGATACAAAAGATCTGTACACTAAAAACCACAAAGAAGTCCCAAGAGAAATTCTAAAGGACCTAATTAAATAGAGAGATATTCTAAGCTCCTGGATCAAAGACCTAATATGTGGTCAATGTCAAACCTCCCCAACTTGATATAGAGATTCAATGCAATTCCAATAGAAATCCCAGAAGGAGTCAGCCTCTCTATCTATCTATCTATCTATCTATCTATCTATCTATCTATCTATCTATCTCTATCTCTATCTCTATCTCTATCTCTATCTCTTTTAACACTGAGGGAAGGCAAAAAATTGAAAAGCTGGTTCTAAAATTCATATGGAAGTAGAGAGGACCTACAATACCTCAAACAACTTTGATAAAAAAAAAAAACTAGATGGCTAACACCCTTATTATAAAACTTATTATAAAACTACATTAGTCAAGACAGTGTGGTATTGGAGTAATAATGATAGTCAAACAGATCAACAGAAGTTAATATAAAGACCAGTACTAATCCCACCCATATGTAAAAAACTGATGTTCTACGAAGGTACAAAGACAAGATAATTCAGTAGAGAAAGCACAGCCTTTTCAACAAATGGTGCTCATACACTTGGATAGCCATACATAAAAAAAATAAAGCAAAAAAAACTTTCTTCTGTATCTCACACCTCACACAAAAATTAACTCAAAATGGATCATGGACCTACATGTAAGACTTCTATAAAATTTCTAGAAAAATGAATTAAGAGAAAACATGACCTTAGTGGGGTAGGTATATATCTCTTTAGATACAACAGCAACCTGGCAATCAGTGCAAGAAGAAATTGCTAAGTTGGTCTTCATCAAAATTAAAAACTTTTGTTCCTCAAAATACATTGCTAAGAGAACCAAAAGACAAGCTACAACTTGGGGAAACATATTTTCAAATACTTATAAAAGACATATTTAGAATATTTTTTAAAAGGCTCTTTAGACTAAAAACTAAGAAAACCAACAACTCGATTAAATGATGGGCAACGATTTCAAAATACATTTTACTAAAGAAGATACACAGAGGATGGATGGATAAGCAGATAAAACAATGTTTTAGGCTTATTAGTAAATCAGGACATGTAAATTAAAACCAGAATGAGATACCACTGTATACCTAAGATAACGGCCAAAATTCAAAAGACCAACCCTAGTACATGTTGGTGAGAATGCAAAGAAAGTAGAACTATGTCATGGTGCCAATGGGAATTTACAACCATACAGCAATTGGTAATATAGTTTGGCAGTTTCCTAAAAAGATAACATATCTACCATATAATTCAACCATTTCAATTCTAGGTATTTATCCAAGAGAAAGGAAACCATGCAAAGTCTTCTCCATGAATATTCACAGCAATGCTATTTGTAATAACTCCAGACAAGAAATAATCTAAATGTCAACCACTAAGTACATGGATACAAACTATGCTATATCCACTTAATGGAATACTCCTCAGCAACAACAACGAATGGACTATATTTGGATAAATATCAAAGTAATTTCATGTGAACAAAAGGAATCACACAGAAATGAGGGCATACTGAAGGACTCAGCTTACATAAAACACCATAAAATGCAAATTAATCGACAATGACGCAAGGCAGATAGACGATTGCTGATTGCTTGAGAGCAGAAGCAGGAGATGAGGAGTGGAGGGGGAATATTACAAAAATACCTACAAATACCTATTACCTCCAAACATCTCCTAGTAACATGATATGTTTGAAGGTAGTAGATATTTTCATTATTTTGATGGTGGTGGTGATTTCCTGTTGCATAATTTAATTATGTGCAGTGTATTATAAGTTAAATAACCTCAATTAAAAAAAACACTGCCAACAAAACTTGGTTAAAGATATGGAAATGATAATAAAATAGCTAAACCTATGGTAAATTCATGAAATCAAGAGAATATGCTACACACATAAAACATGTTATAAACACAAAACTAATAGGCATGATGAAGGAAATATTAGGAATGAAAATGGCAAATTAGAAAATCAACAATTTTAGGGTAATACATTTGTAATACACATCATATAGATGGCTTTTTAGAAAAAAGTATGTATTATGATATTTTTCTCAAAATTAATAGAAAACTTCATCAGATTAATAATTATTAGTTTTGGGAGTTATTAATAAAAAAACCCAAAGAAGCCCGACCAAAGTTGTCTTAAGGACAACTTTTTTTTTTCCAGAACTTCAGAGAATAAGATCACTATTATCTTTAATTGCTTTTTCCAGAAGACAGCAAAACAGAGAAAGCTTATTTTACATGACTTTTGTTATCTCAAATAATAGAACAAGAAAAAAATAACAGACAATTCAGGGACAAAATTTAAAATTCTATATGAAATAATAACAAAAGGAATTGTGTGGTTTTTTTTTTTTAAGATTTTATTTATTTGACAGAGAGAAACACAGCCAGAGAGGGAACACAAGCTGGAGGAGTAAGAGAGGTTTCCCGCTGAGCAGAGAGCCTGATGTGGGGCTTGGTCCCAAGTCTCTGGGATCATGACCTGAGCTGAAGGCAGGTGCTTAACCAACTGAGCCACCCAGGAACCCAAAAAGGAATTGTTTTAACAATTACTTCACCAGGGGCTCCTGGGTGGCTTAATCAGTTGGGAGGCAGATGCTTGATTTCAGTTTGGTTCTTAATCTCAGGGTCATGAGTTCAAGCCCTACATTGGGCTCTACATTCCCACCAAAAATATTATTTCAGCATGACCAAGTAGGATTTATCTTGGGATTGGAACACTATTTCAAGATTTAAAATTCTAATTCACATTAAAATATTAATAAAAATGTAACCAACTCAACTGCTACCATAAAAATCTTTAATAAGATTCAGCATACATTCATGATAAAAAAATTTTAGCGAATTAGGAAAAGATGGAAATATTATTATGCTAAATCACGTGGCTAATATTATATTTAAAGGCAAACTTCAGAGGCTTTCCTCTTCCAAGTAGGAATAAGATAAGGGTGCTTGCTATCATCTCTCTTACTCAATATTGTGCTGGAGGTCTTAGAAAATTCAATAAAACAAGAAAAATGAGATATTAAGCATCCAGTTCTTAATTTTGTCTCAGGTCATGATCTCAGGGTCATGAGATCATGCTCCAAGTCTGGCTCCGTACTCAGTGAGGAGTCTGCTTGAGATTCTCTCCCTCTCCTTCTACTCTCCCAACTCATGTGCACTCTCTCACTCTCTCTCAAATAAATTAATCTTAAAAAAAAGAAATGAGGTATAAATACAAAAAGAAAAAAACCTGAAAACTGTCACTATGTGCAAGCAATATGTGTACATTAAAAAAACAAAGCAAATCAACCAATTATTACAACAAATGGACTGTGTCAAGCTTGTAAGATGCAATATTAACATATAAAACAATAGCTTCTTGGTATATCTAAAAGAACCAGACAGAAAATGCAATAAGAAAATAACCTACTCATAGTAACAAGGAAAAGTATAAGGTACTCAGGAACAAATTTCTGTAAGACTGTTACAGAAAAAACTAGAAAACTTTATTCAAGGAAGAAATAGAACCTTGCATTATTAAAGAGAGACATCATATTGAGATGTGGATAGACTCAATATCATAGAACTATTACTGTCCTAAATTCATTTATAAACTTCCTGCAATTTACAATTAAAATCACAAGATGATTTTTTATGAACTAAGAGTTTAACTAATATGGGAGGATAATATACGCACTTTGAAAATTAGGAAGAGGAAAGAGGCATGTGCTCATCTGGTTATTAAGATTTATCATGAAGCATGAATAATTAAATCAATATATTAGCATGAAGATAGAAAAATAAACCAATAGAATAAAACACAAAGAAATATATACAGAGCAAAGATCCGTATTTTCCCAATGACCTCATTTCAATTATACCTTTGATAGGAATTATTCCAAAGAGTTAATTACATTTAATAAAAGATACACTCTTTGTTTCCAAATGTAACTTGGGTGTGAGTGGGAATATTCAATATTAAGCATCATCATTATTAGGATAGAGTGCTGGTATCTTATGAGTCACATTCTCCTTCCTGGAAAACTTCAAACTAAGGAAGCCTATCATATACCTAAACTCTTTATTGAGGGTAGTGATGTTAAAACTTTAGGGAGTATCAGAGTCATCTGGAAGACTTGTCAAAACACAGATCGCTGGGCCCCTTCCCTCACAGTTTATAATTCAGTAGGTATAGGGTATAAGAATTTGCATTCCTAAGTAGTTCCCAGGTTAGAAATGCTATTGGCTTGTGAATCACTGCACTAAGATATCACTGTAAAAGCCAACATGAATACCATATTACATTATTTTTTTAGTCTTAAGTTCAAAATGCAATTAAGTAGTATATACTAGTGGACTACACAGGTGGATGTTAGTACACTTATTAGGATGTAATATTAGTTAATGACTCTGTGTACGTGGTGCTCTGTAGAATATCATATATTCAGTTTAGCTAGTCATGGTTGATACCCTGAGGACCTTTCAGCTTCTAAGGCCAGGGATCATGATTTGTACTAGATTTTGCTCATTGTGCACTGTCCAAAAATCAACAAACATCAACTGAGCACCTGCTGTGTTTCATGAATGTACTACATAAAAGATATAAGTATAAAATTAATTGGCTCATGGTGTCATAGGAGCTACTGACACACAAAGACATGACTTCAATGTTACATGGTGAACAGTTAGTTCATTTTTATAAGAGCATACTGATGAAGAGCCTCAGCCCAAGTCAGCCAAATGACTGAGTCTTAAAGGATGAATACCAGCTTGCCAGTTAGAGAAGGATATGAGGAGGGGAAACCTGGTAGAGAGAGAAACACAAATGCTCGTGAAGGTGTGAAACAATATCTATATCTATATCTATCAGATATAGATAGATATAGATGTATATAGATAGAGATAGAGATATCTATCTATATATATAGATATAGATATATAGATATAAATATATATAGATATAGATAGGGTCTGTATTAGACACTAAAAGACAATTTGGTATGCAGAGAGATTAAGGTGTAAGGAAGATAGTGAAGGATATGAAGGGACTGATGGGTCTTAATGGACTTTACATGCTATATTAGAGAGTTTGGAATATGTTCTATAGGCAATGAGAGGCTTCAAAGGATTTTAAGCATGAAAGTCGTGTAGTCATATTTGAATTTTTGATCACTGCCTAAGTTACAGGGTGGAGGATAATTCAGAAGGGACCAGAAGGCAATCAAAGAGATCAGGTTACTGCAATCAAGTAATAATAAAGTAGATTAAAAAGAAGAATTTGGATATGTTTTAAAACTAGCAGGACCTGGGGCACCTGGGTGGCTCAGTTGGTTAAGCAACTGCCTTCAGCTCAGGTCATGATCCCGGAGAGCCGGGAGTCCCACATTGGGCTCCCTGCTCGGCGGGAAGCCTGCTTCTCCCTCTCTCACTCCCCCTGCTTGTGTTCCCTCTCTGGCTGTGTTTCTGTCTGTCAAATAAATAAAATCTTAAAAAATAAAAACCTAGCAGGACCTGATAATTAGATACTTAGATGTTGGCATTGATGGAGAAGGAAGAGTCTAGAATGTTCTCAAGGTATTTGGCTTGAGTGAGTATAGAGAGTGAGAAAGAGAATACAGAAGAATGAACAAGTTGAGAGAAAGCTTGATATACTCCATTGGGGACATTTAGAGGTACCACTGAAATATCTGTGTGGTTATCTATCTGTTCATCAGACAATTATTGAATGGAAGGATGGATCATTTTAAATTATTCAATAAAGCAAAAGGCAAGATTGCCTTCTAAGGATGAGGGAGTAGGCAGGGGAGCTGGAAGGATTCACAGAGGGAAGTCAGTGAAGCCGCTGACCAGAAGGCAGATAAAGAGGTAAGTGAAGTTGAAGAAAACAGATTTGTATTGGCATCAATCAGCCCAATGGAAATGGACTGATTTATAGAAATTAGAGTTCCATAAGCATTTAACGACCCAACAAGTAAATCCTGGCCTGCTCAGAATGCAAATAAGGGAACTCTCACTCAGTTCCCTTCAGTCAGAAAGCTTCTATTAGACAACAGGATTTTCCAAAAGCTCCAAAGAAAAATGGAAGGCTTGAAATCTAAGAACAGGAAAGGTTTCTGGTGTTCACCCCTGTGATAAAGGCACACCTAAGAAAGAGGAAATTCGGATTGAAGAAGCAATGGATCATCTGGGAGGCAGCACAACCCAACGAAGAGCAAGGAATATGGAGGCAGAGAGAAGAGAATATAAATTTCAAATCCCAGTTCTACCACTCACTGCCTTCTGAGGTTTTGGACAAGTTACCTATTCTCTTTTATGCCTCAAATTCTTCTTCTGTGAAATGGAAATTCTCATGGCATCTCCTTCGTGGGGTTCTTGTGATGAGTACATGTACAATATTCTTAGCCCAATGGCTGTCCCATGATAATGGGTCAATAAAGCTTACATGGCAGCTTTCTGAGCAGATGGAAGAGTGTCAGGAAGGGAAGGCTTGTCCTTGTCCTGTCCAGTGTTGCTCAGGACCTTGAATTAGAGGGTGCTGAAATTTATGACAGCATTTCCAGAAGGAAGAGATGATTTTGAAGTGCCTAACTTATGTCCTTATTTCTTCCACCTATTTTGGACCTCTCATTTGAGTGGTCAAATCCAGAAGTCTTCTTTTTGAACCTGAGTGGGAAAATGTGAATGGAATAAAACAGATGATGGTGCCATTTCCATACATATTTTTTTCTGGTTCCTGGATTGTGCTGGACTTTTCTTGGGGCACAGAAAGGGGCTTCCAGTTGTTTGATGATAAGCAAAAAAGCCAACCTAACATACAAATCTCTCTTTCAGAGTTTTCTCTTCTGTAAGTATTGGTCAAATTTAGCTATATAACTCTCTTGGATTCTGATCCTGATGATCTATACGCACAAAGCTTACCCAGGAATGCTAAGTCAAGAGTTCACGGTCAGCAATTAAAAAACTTAACTGGAAGTAGTCTGCAAGATAAGAAGAAAGTTCTAGGAAATGTGAAATTATACTCATGAGGTTGGTTAGGAGAGAGATGAGAGAAGGACTGAGCAGGAGAAGCCTCTGGGAAGGGCACACCCTAGAGGTGACACACAAAACATGGGTTTCCAGAAGGAAAAGAAGTACACAGAGTGAATAGGAGCACTGAAGGCAAGCTCCCCTCCAGCCAGCCCCACTCTCTCCTCCTATACTCCTACACTCTTTCTTATTAAGAACTTTTTCTCTTTGATGAATTTAACCAGAGTCCAGCAAGAAATGAAACTAAGGGGAAGAGAAAAAGCCAGAAGAATGAGAATGAGCAAGAACTTGAGCCTCTCATCATACTCTTATAGTTCTTTGAACTTGCAGGAATACTTCAAACATGTACATTCTAATATACAAATCCTGAAGTATGTGAAAGACCTCAGTATCAAGGAGAATGGGACATGATTTTGCAGATTGTAGATGAATAATAATGAAATCCACCAGACCAATGCCATAAACTGTGAGAGCTTACAAATGGACGTGCAGTAATGCCAAAGTGCTAGGGCTATAATAGCAATGGAGTAAGGGGGACTGTGAGCTTTAGCACATGTGAGTCTACACAGAATAAGACAAGATGGCTATAGATGATGTGGACCTGCAGACAAGAATCATTTTTGTCTTTCTGGATTTCTGTAGATCAGCTGGACAGTCCTTATAAGCACAGAAAAAGGTAAACAGGCTGGAGCCTCCATCCTGCATCCCGAGGAATCTACGGCCCATCACTGATGAACAACACTCTTTTGTCTTCGAGTGAACCAGACTAAAGAGAAGAAATGACCTTAATTTTTATAGAGAGACCCAGAAAGGATGAAACCACAGATAGCTTAATGGACTCATTTAATTGCAAGATAATTTACATTATTAAGAATATCTTTCCTATTATTATCTCAAATACTTCCCAAAATGGATTGAACCCACAGAGATTGAGGCAATGCTAATTCAAAAGGAATAGTTATAACTCTGTATTTGAGATAATCTCCCTATTATGGGAAGTGAAAAAGATAGAAAACATCAGTGTTTCCCACCAAGTTTTATTTTTATCTGGTCCCATGTTTGTATTTCTAGTTCACTAAAGGCTTTAAGTAAGAGAAAGATCGCATGCCCTAGAAGATTAGATTAATTTTGACTATTTTCTGTTTCTCTCTATTAGCTCCATGAGGGAAGGGATTCTGTTTTGTTTTGTTGTGTTTACTTCTATATTCTAGGAGTATACAAATAGTGCCTCACCCATAATAGACATTCAACAAATACTGCCGGAAGTAAGGAATTGGACTTCGCAATGTCATCTAATCACACTACCGGCCTCCTGTTTACTCTTCTACAATCCACCCTCATTTCTGAAGGCAGAGCTATCATTCCAAAACAGGAATCTTGATGACAGGCCTCTCTTTTCTCAAACTTCTCAAAGAATACACACGGTCTAGGATAAAGTCTTTATTCTTCAAGCTCTTCATGGGCCTCTGTGATCTGGCCTTGCTTCTGTTTCCCAATTCATTGCCAGAGTCTTGTGACTCCTGCACCAGGACTGTGGTCATCCTACCTGCAGTCTCTGTCCAGGACACTCTCTCGCCAACTCCCTTCTTCTCTTGGCAGACTCTTAGTTGTCCTTCAAGACTCAGAAAGAATGTCACTCCTTCTGGAAAGTCTTCTCAGACTAACCTCAACTCTTGGTTATTTACTTTGGCACTATCTAACGGCTCTATCAACATGTTTATAATACACTGGAATGACAGACTTATATGTTTGTGTTCCCTACTACTATGTTCCCTAAACTTACCTCCGGGTCAGGTGCTGTGGCTTCATCACTACTGTATTTCCAGCTCCAGATAGCTTGCCACAAAATCAACACTTGATAAATATTTGGGAATAGGAGCCCTGAAAAGGGTCTGTGGAATTAGCGGCATTACAGATTTTTTAATCAAATGTTCTTTTTGGCTTAGAAATCTTGATGTTGTTTAAAAAAAACACAGATGACTTTCGCAAGTCTTATCTATTAAGTTCTACAAAGCACACAGTCTACTTTCCGAAATCATTAGTTCTAATTTTTTAAATTGTGGTGAAAGAACATATAAAACATACTATTTTAACCATGTCAAAGTGTGTAACCATCAGCATTTCCCATTTCCTGAACTTGCTCCTCATCCCAAACAGAAATAATAACTCTCCATTCCCTCTGCACCCAGCTGATGGCAACCTCTCTTTTCATTTCTAGCTCTATAGACTTGTCTATTGTAGGGACTTCAGGTAAGTGGAATCCTACCACGTGTGACTTTTGTGTCTGGCTACTTTCACTCAGCATAATGTTTTCAAGGTTCATGCATTCTGTAGCAGAGTCCATAGTTTCATTCCTTTGAAGACTGAAAAACATTCCATTGCATGGGTAGACCACATTTTGCTTCTCTATTCCTTTGCTGATAGACATCTGTGTTGTTTTCTCCATTTGGGCTGTTGTGAGTAATACTGCTGTCAACATGTGTTTACAAGGCTCTGCTTGAGTCCCTGCTTTCCCTAATTCTTTTGGATAGACACCTAGGAATGGAATTGCTGGATCATAAGGTATTTCCGTTCACTTTCTGAGGAAATGCCAAGCTGTTTTCCTCAGTGGCTAAGACGTTTTACCCTCCCACCAATAACGTACAGGGTTCTAATTTCGGCACATCCTCACCAACACTTGTTATTTGCCATTTTTAATAATAGTCTCCTAGTGGGGACGAATTAAGGGCATTCTATTGGCCTAGAAATTCAAGTTTTACCATATTTCTATCTTCAACTCTGAGAATCAAATTTAAGTGATAAATAGCTATGCTTAAATTGTGAAATATTATAAATTCACTATTGTTTATGAAACTCTGTCCCTCAGCCTAGGTACAGTTTTGAACAAAGTAAAGACATAATATACAAGTAGAAAGTAGGGAGCGGAGAAGGATGATGATATTCTCATGACCTGCCATTCAACAATGTGGGTTAATAACCTTCACAATGCAATCCACAGGCATTTCTGAAAACATATTTAATTGACAAATGTATGAAGCAGGACCATTCTAGTAATGGTTTCCAGTTGAAATTGTTTCCATATTTTTGCATTAGCTGGTCCATTTTTATGATTTCAAGGATGGAAAAAAGCTTACAGAAAACCACATATATGCAAATGCTGTGGATGTGAAAATATGTGGAGAAAACGTTGCTTATTTTTATAAAACTTTTTTTATAGCATATTAAGGCAAAGCCAATGTTATTGCAATATTCAAGTTCAGAATTTCAGCAATCTATTAAGGCCCCCGGAGGAACATTAGTTACAGCAGGGAACTCCAGCACTAGAGAGGGCTGCCAATGGTAAGACTGCTCTTCCACAGACTTCATGGAGGGAAGCATTTCATAGGCAGGATTTCATAAAAGTGACGCCACAGTACTCTTCCAAGGCAATCAAATACTCAGAAGTGACTGATTTTAACTTGACCTTAGTGTCCTAAAATGAGTCAATAAGCCGACAGCGGTATTCCGGTGAGACAAGCAGTAGGAAGAGGACCATCCCTTACGTGTCCCCTAGTTCACAAAGCTGGTCACCAGATGGGCAGGTGGAATAGAAGCAGATGCAGAGGCCCTGCGGAGAGACAGACTAAAGTCCAAATCCCATCCCTGGCATGCTCTCATTGTTTCTCTGGGAAAATTCCTTCAGTTCTTTCAGCCTCAGTTTCATCTCCATAAAATGGGGTTGAGAGCATCTATCTCGTAGGGTTGTGTTAAGACTAAATATCCAAAAAAGTGGGGGGGGGGACCTGGCTCAGTTGGTTAAGCGACTGTCTTCAGCTCAGGTCATGATCCTGGAGACCTGGGATCGAGTCCTGCATCGGGCTCCCTGCTCTACAGGGGGCCTGCTTCTCCCTCTCTCACTCCCTCTGCTTGTGCTCCCTCTCTGGCTGTGTTTCTTTCTGTCAAATAAATAAAATCTTTAAAAAAAAAAAGGCTAAATATTCATTCTGTTTATTCTGAGTGATTCTATTTCTCCCATCTATGTCCTGGATAGACACTAATCGACCACAGTGTACTTCTGCACAGAGAATAGAGAAACCTTGGAATTCTCAGGTTTTCCTTCTGGGTTTCTATACCAACCCAACAGAAAGGGTAGGTGGCAAGATGGGAACTTGTCACCCTGGGCCTCCGAGCCACCTTCACTGCTGCCTGTGGTGCTCCTTTCATCCATCCCTCAGGGACACTCTATCAGCTTACATGAGAATCTGAGACATCTGTTTGGACCTCCACCTTCCTCCTCGCCACCATTGCTTAACTGACCAATTCCCATGTGTCTGTGACACTATCCCTGAGTCCAAGAGGCAAACAGAGGAGAAGTGACATAGTTAAATGGAAAAGAAGAGTGAGAAAGGAAGAAGTATCCAGACCAACGTAGGTCTTTGTTATTTGTTTTCTATTTTTTCTGGTTCTTCTGACATTTTTCATGGGAGGAGTTATACCAAGTACCGGGATTTATCAAAATAGTCAAATCCCTCAGTCTGAAGGTTAGATATTATACCAGTATTTGTAGAAAAAATGCAGAGGGACTGATGTATTCAAGGTCATCCAGTGAGACATAACTGAAAGTGGCAGACAGCTTGAATTGGGCATCCCTGATGAAGCCGAGGTTATAAAAATGGATTGTTGCATTTTAACCTCTAAGTAATTTTTTGAAGCAGTCAACTCTTCTTTTAGAGTTTAATCTCATGATCAAAGAGTGTACCTTTTTTGCTACTTCAGAAGAGAAGTTTCATTTTTACTGAGTTGCACTGAGAAGAAAACACGAGTTCTTATTTGCCCTAATGGTAAACAGAGGAAATGCTCTCCTTCCCGAACTCTTAGGCTCCAAAGTGGCTGAAAGAATTTTACTGAAACTGTGAAACAAAACAAAAACAGTTATCCTATTGGGTTTACCAAATATCTGTTAGCAACTGGCTTAAAAATCTTTATTTGGAACTCTTCTTTCCTCAGAACGCTTCCTGAATTAGAATCGGTGTTCGGAATATGAACAGTTTCCTTATTCAACCCTTACACAGTGCTCTGCCATCTTTAGCCTTAAAAGCATGCTTTATGTCTTACTGTCACCAAAATTCATTTGTCAGAAGAACTTGTCCTGGGCCACATTTCCTTCAGGGGCCCTCCATATAAGACACAGGTGAAAAGTGAATACAATGTCTTCTCGAAGTCTAGCCATAATGAATCAGGTCTACTTCTTACCACGTAGAGGTTGAGGTGCAAGGTGGACACAGTGTACTATATTGTAAGCCCTCCATAAATGGCTGCAGATGCGGACTACTAGGGCTGGTGCCGACACAACTCTGTTTGAGGGTCTCAATGGAGTCATGGCAACGGAAGACCCTAAGAAGCCCTTCCCTAACCCGAGACTACCATCTGGGCTGCAGAACCTGGTCATGGCACTTCTCTATGAGTTCCACTTGGGTCTTGCTCTACAGAGAATATATCATTCCAGGGATAAGGAGGATGTTTCAAAAGTTTCATTTCTGTGTCTGAAATATCTTCGTGAGTCCAAGGAACATTTACAAATAAAAACAGACATTTGTTTCTCAATAGTCACAGTTCAAAGTGGCATGTGCAAGTCTCTCTGCGGTCATTTTTTGAAACTTTAAAAGCTTTTCATGTTTATTTTTAAACAGAAAAGCAATTTGAAAGTGAAGGAAAGCATTTAGTATTCCAAAATAGTGAACTGCGTGTTGGCGACGGGGAGCGCCATCAAATAACCTGGTCTGCAGTGACTTGTGGTGGGGTCTGGGGACACGACAAAGACCCACTTTGCAGATAGGCCTCAATTCTGGTTATCACAGGGGAGGACTCTGGGGAAAACGAGGAAACGCAAGTTTATGTTTAGCATTTCGTGCAGTGTGGCACAGTGGAAAAGAACACAGACTTTGGAATCCGACAGATCTACGTTTTCATTTCAGCTCTACCAAGAACCAGCTGAGCATCCTGCGTAATTATTTTAAGCCCCTAAACCTCCATTTCTTCAGAGCTAATGGAAGGAACTCTGATACCTACTTTGCAATCTTTGTGTGGATTAAGATATGGGATAAATGACATTACTAGCACATGTAAGGTACACAATGGGGAGCCGTTTCCTTCCTTGTCCTCCCCCCACCCCCCAACCACTGACAGCCTACTCATGGCAGCCTTCCCGGGCCTTACCTAGCAGTACTGTAGGGTGGCATTTCCAAGAAAGTTTCCTGCACTGTGGTTTAACAGTGTCCTCGGGTCCCTGTCTCTGTGAAGGGGGCTGACCCAAACTCACCCGCTGTTCCAGTCTTACACAGAGCCTGTGGATCATCAAAATGGGTGCCAATGGGTTGACCTCTCACTCCTGCCAACTAAGTGTAACATTTTGCTACAGCCTTCAGAAAAAGCATCTTAATCCAAAGAATTGGCTGCAGTGGGGGTGGGGGTGGGGTTGGATTCAGGCAAAGCAGGGAGTTAGTTTAAGAATGACATGTATGACATGTGTAGGGGCTCTGGGGTCAGCACTGTGATGTTCATGGTGTCCTAAATGGCAGCACAGTAAGACTACTTCCACCCTGCCTCTCACTTTCATTAACCAAGTCCCTGTTTGGTGTCTCAATGATGAATTCCAGTTCTTCTTGTTTGATGTTCCTCTAAGGTTATCATCTCAATTCCCCTCCACCCAGACCAGCCTTTCCACTTCCCATTCTCTTAGAGCCCAAGGATCTGTCCCTGACTTCATCCCACCAATAAAAAGCATATTTGGTTTGGGGAGTTGCTGAGTCATCAATGTCCATGAAACCACGGGCCTGGCAGATATAAATGAGAAGAACCTAATCCTACCAGAGAGATGGACACTGAAGACTGAGAAGGCAGCAGAACCAATGGTGAAAAGCTTTAGTATTGATATCAGACAGACATGGAGTTGAAGCTGGGAACGAATTCAGGACAGCCCTACCAATTTCAGTGATTTCCTTACCTTACTCCTGCTCTGATTGCCTCATCTCAAAACTCAGACCAACAATATTTATCTTACAGGGTTATTGCAAGCATGAAATCACAAATGAATATAATCAGCACCCTGCCAGACAAAGTAAATGCTCAAGAAAAATCAGGTATTTCCATTAGTAGCAGCATGATGGTTATTTAGGGATAATATGCATGAACCCCAAAGAGGAGACTGCTGCCTAGTGACAATGATATATCCACAAATGGAGATGGCAAATGTCAGACGGCTTGCATTTTTCAATACACACCCTCTGAACTTTCAGAAGAAAACTGGGAACTCAGGTAGCACCACAGACACTCTAGTGGCCACATGGAGGGGAAGCTACAGGGCATCCCAGGAAGTTGCCTCTCAGCAACCGTAGATGTTTCCTTAGAAATAGAGAGGTAACATGGCCAGAGCCAAGGATAAAGGTTTCGCTTTGGGATGAACTCAACACACACATATGGAACAGACATTTGAGGTATTTGAAAACACCTAACATTTCAGGTTAGTTCTCAACTGTATTTTGGAAGAACACCATCTAACTTCCAGAATTTAAGCTGTTTGGCACTTCTTTTTTTAAAACTAGACTCCATGCCCAGCATGGAGCCCAATGCAGGCTTGAACTCAGGAGATCAAGACCTGAGCTGAGATCAAGAGTTGGATACTTAACTGACTGTACAACGCAGGTGCCTCTGGTTTAGCAGTTCCCCAGCTACTTATTTTCTATATTTTTGTAATGATTTGATATCTTAGGGCCTTGGGAACCTGGAAAGGGACTGCCCCTCTCAGAGTTAGTGAATTCCTAGAGCTAACAATCTGCCCACCAAGGCACACGCCTTGTAGAGGCACCCCCCCCCACCACCTGCCTCCTTTTATCAAGCCCTGCAATCCAGCATACTGTCTCCCTGCTTTCAGTCACCCCAGGGTCAGGTACCAGACAACTAGAGACCACCCCAATAGCCCGGAACTTATAAAATTATTCATACTATCCAATCCTATGCCTGTTCAGCAGTTTACCCTGCCTGACCCATCCCTGACCGCAAGAGTCACAATGAAGTCTTATCCCCATGCTTTTCCCTCTCTCCTTCTGCCTCCTGATCAACCCTGGTGCTTCCCCCCCAGCTCTGTGTGGTGTGGCATACCCTTTCTTCTGGGGAAGTCCAACAGACTCAATCTTTTCCATGGTCCTTGTCTCCTCTTCTGTTAGCCTCACCAAACCTAAATAAAACGAAATCCCAGGGGTGCCTGGGTGTCTCAGTGGGTTAAAGCCTCTGCCTTTGGCTCAGGTCATGATCTCAGGGTCCTGGGATCGAGGTCCGGATCAGGCTCTCTGCTCAGTAGGGAGCCTGCTTCTCCTGTCTCTCTGCCTGCCTCTCTGCCTACTTGTGATCTCTCTCTCTGTCAAATAAACAAATAAAATCTTAAAAAAAAAAAGAAAACAAAATCCCACGTACATTTTTAAGCAATCCAAATTAATAGAAATTCGTATTCACAAGTGTCCAGCTTCTGGCTGGATCATCTTAGGCAAGAATCTCAACCCCTCAGTGCCTCAATTTCCTCACCCATGAAACTGAAATGACTTACTATCTCATGGATCCATGGGGAGGATTCATGCACCTGAAAACACCCATCCTTCATCAACACGTAGCTGGTGTTTGTCCCTGCCTTTGTTCACGTACCCCTTCATTCATTGCTATCCACCTGTGACCTAGAAACACAGTTCAGTTGTCACCTTCCCCTTCCCCGCTCCCCCACCCCCCAAGTTAGTTCTGTGGTAAATTCTGACGTCTTTCCAGATGCGTCTGGCTGCCGGGCGCTGCCATAAAAGCTGGCTCTCTTTTCACTCTTTGTGACCACCCTGGACCCCTCCCCTTGAATCCTTTGCTAGATTTCGGCCACAGGTGCCCCAAAGCCTGCAGTTTTAGAAAAGGCCAGTCTTCCTGATTCCACTGACATCTCTCAACCTAATCAAGCAATTCTTTCTGAAAAAGGGAAATCAAAACCTTCTGCCAGGCAGGAGAGAGATCCCGTTTTTGGCAGATAATTAGTAAAATAAACATCTGAACGCAGCAGATCATTTGTATCACACTACAGGTTTTGTGGATGCTTTCCCGCCTACCCCCTTCTAATGAAGGAGTGGGGGCTGATAAATGTGGAAGTAGAGAGACAGTTCCTGGAGCCCAAGAGCCAAGGCTCCCATTTAACTGACATCACCTAGAGGATGAACAGAAAGAAGGAAGGTGATCAGAAAAATGATGTAGCTAACAGTTCAGGGCAGGAGCAAGTCTGACACAGATGGCGCAAATGAACCACTTCAAGAGAAGCAGCCAGTCCTGCAGTTGTACTTGTGCACAAGGCTAGGGAGGGAATGGGGCCCTCATCAAGAACTGTGCAAAAGGAGCTGGCACCCTCCGCCTCCAGGGTGTGGACACAGGGGACCCTAGCCTGGGACAGCCCAGACTGGCTCGTGGGCTCAGGCAGTCCTGCCCACAGTGAGGTTCCTCTTTTTACAGACTCAGACAATTCCACTGCATTCTCGTGATGCACATTTAAAATAGGATTATCAAAGAATTTCATCAACTCTGAAGAGCTAAAGAAAACAGGTTACGTTACGGAATTCTGTGCTTCTGTCTCCTGCTTGAAAGAGTAAGCAGGAATGTTTCAAAGCACAGGCTCTGAGAGGCACCTGGGTGGCTCAGTTGGTTAGGCATCCGACTCTTGGCTCAAAGTCATGATCTTGCATTTGTGGGATGGAGCCCTGCGTCAGGCTCTGTGGGTCAGTGTGCAATCTGCTTCGGATTCTTTCTCCTTCTCTCACCCCCACTGTCCTCCCCAGATACGTGTGCATGCTCTCTCTCTAAAATGAATAATTTTTTTTTTTTTAAAGCACAGGCTCTGAGAGCAGATTAAGCAGGTTGCAATTCTTAGCTTTGCTATTTGCTCTCCTGTGAACTGAAGTGAGTGTCTGACTTCCGGAATCCTCAGACCTCTCCCTGAAAAAAGAAATAAAATAATAATGCCTGCATCACTGGGTTGTTGTAGGGGTTAGAGGAGGTCTGCTGACAAAAAACCCCTTAGCACAAGGTCTGGTTCAGAGTCAGTGCTCAATAAATATTATTAATATTTGCCCAGCCTCCTCAGGTTTCTGTCTTCAGTAAAACTGAAATTTCTGCTACCCAGAAAAGACTATTTCCCACTATGGGTGGGTCTGTTAACTTTAATGATGGTTGTTGAGGCTGACTAGGCAATTGCTATGACTGGTAGCAAGTTCACGCAGGGATGTTTCAGTGTTTAATGTTATAGTTCTAATACCACACCATATGTGGTACTGATATTTCAGATCCTGGGTCAGAATCTGCAAATTGTTCTTTTATGGAGTCTGATGACTCCATAAAATGGTTGACTTACGAGTGTTGTATGGATTCTGTACCTTGCCTTGGTAAGCATTACCTAATTAACGTGGTGAACTGTATTTGCTATTTTTTCAGTTTCTTTTTTTCTTTTTTTTTTTTTTTTTAAAGATTTTATTTATTTGACAGAGAGAAACACAGCCAGAGGGGGAACACAAGCAGGGGGAGTGAGAGAGGGAGAAGCAGGCCTCCCGCCGAGCAGGGAGCCTGATGTGGGGCTCGATCCCGGGTCTCCGGGATCATGACCTGAGCCGAAGGCAGTGGCTTAACCAACTGAGCCA
>PITA01004160.1:38905-127550 GCA_004023965.1 Spilogale gracilis | reverse complement strand
CCAGGCAGTGGGGGCCTTCCAATCCTGCCCTCAAGGGAGGGGGCTGTTCAGTCACCCCGTTGAAAACCAACCTCTTGGCCATGGTCATTTGAGGCTGTGCTCTCTCAGAAGCTAAATGAACGCTAGGGACTGAGACACACACACACACACACACACAGTATCTTAAAAACTACTGACTTCACTGTTAGGGTGACAAAAATCCCTCCCACATGAACCAAGCTTGGCTGATCAAGTCCTGCTCTCCCACGTTCTTCCACCTCACCTGAAAATAATAGAGGGTCCTATTACTTCGGTAGGCTGGGCGGGTGTTATGTTTCACATTTCCTTTGACTGATGAGGAGACGGAGACCCAGAAACTGAGGTGGTTTGCCCGAGATCACTCAGCCGTGAGGGCAAGGAAGCCAGCCCGGGGGGCGTGGGCCGGTTTCTCTTTCTGCTGACAGGCGTGAACTTGTTTGGGTGAAAAGAGGGAGTCAGTGGAAGAGAATGGGCTTGACTCCAGCCTGTTTCCATCCACCTCCCTCCCACTCATCTTACTACTACTTTCTGTAAAGGGGTTTCGTTGGTTTTGTTTTGTTTTGTTTTTTCCAACAAATAAGGAACATTTTGAGATAAACATAATACCTTGAGTTTGGGTTTTCACGGATTTTCTCCAGGGTAGGCCGCGGTGGGCTGTTCCTGAGAAAAAACCCAAGATCCAAATAATAGCAGTTTCTGACAGACAGAAAATAGAAGAGATTATTGAAGAAATAAAAAGAATTTACCCAACCTAAAACACGAACTTACACACTGAGAGGTCTGGGTGCCCGTCACAAAAATGAAAGACTGCCTCTCTGAACCCATGGTGTTTCTGAACACTGTAAATAAACGAACAAACAAAAAAAAACCACTGAAGAGCTTCTAAAAGAGAGGCAGAACACAAAAGTCATATTAAAAGGATCAGGAACGGGTTAGGATTTCCTAAACGTCACCCTGAAGAGGGAACGTATGGATCATTGCTTTCCGATGTTTTCCGAGGAAAAGCGATGTCCAGCCTAGAATTTTACATTTGGCCAAACTGTCGAGCATGAGGCTCAAATAAAGATAATTTTCAGACAAGAAGGTTTTTAAAAATGTACTGCCTGAAGAGATGATGCTTGCAAAATGGCCAAGCTCACATCGGCGCTTGGCCGAAGCCAGAAATCACCACCTGAGACACATGACTCAATCAGAAATGTTACTGTTCAAGTTTACATATTAATATAACTTTATGACGAAGAGCCTTAGAGGTTGATGTTTAAAGTCTTGTGGAGAAAGCTAATTTTAGTGTCTCCTTGCTGGCCTGGGGTACCACTGATGGTGACGTTATTCTCAAATGACTACTCTTTTCTTTTCTCTGTAGTAGTAACTCAGATAATGGTTATCTCCTTTTCAACTCCTACTTGAAGATTGGGTTGCTGATGAAGATACTATTTCTTGGAAGCAGTCCAAAAAAGCCGGAAGTTTTGTACTGTCAGAATATTTTCATAAGGAAAACAAATTTGCTCTCAGCAAATGCATATTTTTTTAAAACCTTGGATAAACAGGTGTGGGAATGAAACAACAAAACTGGATTTCAGAATAACAAAGTCTGTAAATTTTCACCTGTATCTAAGATTTTATTGTGTGTGTGGCAGTTTTAGCATTTCTTCCCTGGAGAAGAATGAAAGGAGGAACTTTGAAACAGGCGTAATTTAAGAAAAAGTTGTTCTCTGGGGCACCTGGCTGGCTCAGTGGGTGAAGTGTCTGACTCTTGATTTCGGCTCAGGTCATGATCTTAGGGTCGGGGGATGGAGCCTTGCATAGGGCTCTGCGCTGAGCATGGAGCCTGCTTGGGATTCTCTCTCTCCCTCTCCATCTGCCCCACCCTCCCTTCTTCCTGTGCAAGCTGAGCTCTCGCTCTAAAAGAAAAAAAAAGGAAGGAAGGGAGGGAGGGAGGAAGGAAGGAAGGAAGGAATGAAGGAAGGAAGAAAGAAAGGAAGAAAGAAAGAAAGAAAGGGAGAGCGAAAAGTAAAAAGAAAAAGAAAAAGTTATTCTTTCAAGGTCTTCCATTTCGCATACTTTTCTAGCAGAGTCTAGCAAATGAATTAATTTCTCTGCAGTCAGCCAGCGGGTGTGAGCTGATCCCACTAAGTTGGTATTATTACCTGACGCCTACAAGATTAAGTCATTTGTTTAAAAACCAAGCCATCTTTTATAGGTAATAACTGCTGTTCCATCTTTTTGACCATCTCTTGTAAGTACATGATGGAACAATTCCAAAGTCGTGCAGTTTCTTTTTTGCTGAAGACTGATGAAAATGGCCCATTATTTTTTGTTATTAGTTATCCTTACACTCTTAATACACAAACTTAAGAATGCGTGCAAAATGTTTTGCCTGTGATTCCTAAGTCACTTACTGTCTTCAATGTGATTTTTCTCAGGTCAGTCTAAAGATTGGTTTTCTATTCTACAAACACGCCTTCTATCAGTTTTGCCCTTCTCTCTCTTTTTTTTTTTTTTTTTTTTTTTTTTTTTTTTTTTTTTTTTTTTTTTTTTTTTTTTTTTTTTTTTTTTTTTTTTTTTTTTTTTTTTTTTTAGTTTTGCCCTTCTCTTGGTAAGACTGCCTCTCCCCACTCCCCTGCCCCAGGCCTACTCCTTGACAAGCAACTTTAAGTAGTTTAATTCCTGAAAGTCCTCACCTTATGAAAAGAAAAAACATAATTGTGCTTCTACTGTTGCCTTTTACTACTATTCTCACCAATACTTCTGGTTACCCAACGTGTGGATTTTTTTCACACACAAATTCTCCTGTGATTCCATTCGGTTCAGACATCATCTGCCCGGAGTCAGCTCCCACAGGTTAAGGGCTTAGCCCCACGAGACTGTTCTCCCTTCACACACCAATAGCAAGGTGAGACCTCAGGTTACGCACATTTCTGTCTGACGTGCTTACAATTCAGAGTTTTCTCAGCCCTCTTCTTCACGTTTGATAATTTGCTATAATGGTTCACAGAACTCAGAAAAACACTTATGTTTACTGGTTTATTATGTAATAAAGGATATAGATGAAGAGCCAGATGAAGAGATCCACAGAGAGGTCCAGAAGGGCCCTGAAAGCAAGAGCTCCTGTCTCTGTGGGGTTGTGGTGCACCCCAACCAGCACATGGATGTGTTCACCAACCTGGAAGCTCTCTGAACCCCCTAGGTCAGGGATTTTTATTGAGACTTCATCACATAGGCGTGATTGATTACTCAATCTCTAGTCCTGCTTCCTTCCCTGGAGGATGGGGGTAGGGCTCAAAGTTCCAAGCTTTCGTTGGTCTTAGGGACACTTCCCCACCCCGAAGCCATCTAGGAGTCCACCAAGAGTCACCTTATAGAACAAACGAAAGATGTTTCTATCTCCCAGGAAATTCTAAGGCGCATGGGAACTCTGTCAGGAACTAGAATCAAAGACCTGATACTAGGACAGAGGTGTTCCTGGCACCTTTATTGCTTAGGAATTTACAAAGGGCTTTAGGAATGCTGACCAGGAGCTGGAGATGAAGACCAAAATATTTATGTATCTTATTATATCACAATACTATACCATATCTGGGAAGTAGTAGAAGTACTAATTTACGGAAGATTTTAATAAGCCCAAGACCCCTGTTATAAATTCTAAGGGTATTTTAAAAAGGAAAAGAAAAAGCTTATAGAATGGAAAGAAAAAATGATAAATATATATGTAAATATGTGTATATATAATATATGTATATGACAGATTTAAACTCAATATGTTAATAGTTACAGTAAATATAAATGAACTAAACATTGTGATTAAAAGCAAAGATTGTCATCCAGGATTTTGAAAAAACAAAAATATTAAGCTATATGATACTGTCAGGAGAGTCAACGGGAATATAAGGATAAGAAATGTTAAAAGCAATAAAATGGATTCAGGTACACCATGGAAATACTAATCAAAAGAAATCTGGTATTATATTAATATCAGAAGGATTACCAATACTGCCTTTTCTGCACAGTAGATGACGAGGAGTAAGTCTTTTAGTATCATAGCTCTTATTCAACCTGGAATTCATTGCTTGAAGAAATCTCAAAACGATACCATCTTTTTTTTTTTTTTTAAAGATTTTATTTATTTGACAGAGAGAAACACAGCCAGAGAGGGAACACAAGCAAGGGGAGTGAGAGAGGGAGAAGCAGGCTTCCCGCCGAGCAGGGAGCCCGATGTGGGACTCGATCCCGGGTCTCCGGGATCATGTCCTGAGCCGAAGGCAGTTGCTTAACCAACTGAGCCACCCAGGTGTCCCATAAAACGATACCATCTTTGATTACTGAAAATTGATGTCAGTCTAGTCAGTTATCTTAACAAGTGTATTGTTTGCATTTTTCTCCAAGGACTCAAAACTATGAGAAACTATCTTAAAGCACTCTTATGATGTCTGCCACTTTGAAATCTGATAAGTGAAAAGAAAATGTGTTATGTTTACCTCATTTCTTTCTAAAAATATTTCTTTTTTATACATTATTAATATATTATGTCTAGATAGAAGATGGCTTATTGTGGATGGTGTTATACATAGTTTGGGTTTTTTCCTTTCCTTCGCAATGTTGAGGGGACAAAATACATCCTCAAAAGCCATAACAAGTGTTCTTGAAATACCTTTGGCCTAAGTGGAATTAAATAACCAAAAGCTAAATATAGCTCTTAAAGTTTGTCAGTGTTATGAATCCTAGTACATCGAGCTGTTCTATAATGATCTGAAAATGCTTTATTATTCTTTCTTGCAGTATTTAAGTTTTTATTGACATTTTGGGCTCTCATACATTTCTTCTTATAGTTATCCTTCTAACTCATTCTATCTTACCTTTCATACAACTGACATTCTATTTCCTATATATTGAGCTGTTTTTAATAATGGTTTTTGTTCATAAAATTACTTGTTAATTCTGGTAGCATTTCAATTTTGTAATAAGAGATATATTTTTTGAGTTATTTATTATTTATGGAATTTTTTATAGAATTATATATAGAATAATTATAGATTTATTTATAGAATTAAAACATACAAAGTACACAAAGAGAGGCTCACTCCAAAATACATCTAAAGCAGTTACTCTCAAAGATGAATATTCCTTTTTTTTTTTTTTTAAGATTTTATTTATTTGACAGAGAGAAACACAGCCAGAGAGGGAACACAAACAGGGGGAGTGAGAGAGGGAGAAGCAGGCTTCCGGCCGAGCAGGGAGCCCGATGTGGGGCTCGATCCTGGGACTCTGGGATCATGACCTGAGCCGAAGGCAGTCGCTTAACCAACTGAGCCACCCAGGCGCCCCTCAAAGATGAATATTCTGATATTAACAATAAGCGAATGGCATAACATTTTCATATGACTGATATTTTTGCACTAGTTACATATGATGGTAACTCTCGAGGTCATATGACTATTATGCATTTGGCTCTTTGGCCCTCTTAAGGCTGCGCCTTAATACCAACACCCAAACTGAACTAGTATGCACCCTATGCATACTCTTTCCATTTCTGAGGAGATCTTCTACCCAAACAGGGTGTAAACCAAAAGGAAGGAAACCTGAGATTCAGGAAATCAGAGTTTCTTTTTTTTTTTTTTTTTACGATTTATTTATATATTTTAAAGACAGAGGGAGTGAGGTGGAGGGAAGGGGCAGAGGGAGAGGGAGAGAAGCAGATTCCCCGTCACGTGTGAAGCTCTAGCAAGATGCAGGGCTCCATCTCATGACTCTGAGATGGTGATCTGAGCTGAAATCAAGAGTCGGGGGCTTAACCAACTGAGCCACCCGGGCGCCCCCAGAGTCCCATCTTAATGGAGGCAGGAAGAAAACCTCCAATGACAATGGGAGGGGACTTTGAGGGCAGGAGCTGTGTGTTGGTCCTGAGTGCCGCAGGTTGTGAAGCCTGGAGAGGTAGCCCTCCGGGCAGTTGAAACTAATAGAGAACCGGATGTGTTCGAGTGATTGAGGGGAGCTGTGGACGGCTTCCTGAGAGCCGGGGTGCCTTGGTCGCACATACACAGACCAGCTCTGTGAGCCTCCGCAGGCTACCCCTGCCCCGCCCTGCCAGGCAGCCAGTCTCCACGCTTTGTCTCTTCTTGTCACTTCCGGTGTTGGGTGAACCCCCACAGCCCAGGCTGGGGGATCTGGCGCCCCAAGTGGGCAGCCCGTGAAGGCACTGGGCAGTGCACCCTGGAGGTGCAAGGGACTAGATTCACAGGCGGAGAGCTTTACCGGATGAGAGAGCAGAGACAAGGAGCCAGGCAGATAAATTCTCTGTTTTTCTCTTCCGTAGAGGACACCGGGCACAGTGTCAGCGGTCAGCTCAGGTGCAGAAATGACAGGTGCAAAATGAACATACCCGTCCAGCAACCTGCTCCGTCTCCTGGTGGCTCTTTGCTCTAGGGAGCGCACTAACACACCACCGTGCATTGCTTCTCCTGTCTCCTTCCTCTCTTCCTTTTCTCTTATCCTCCCTTCCCTGGGTTCATAACTCCCAGGTAAACTTGGCACACTTTAATCTGCCTTCAGACTCTACTTTTAGAGGGTCTGGGCTAAGATGAAAACAAATAACTAAACAATGAACTTAAATAAAAACTCAAAGTACTATAAGAAATGAGAAATAATAATAGTCAAGGACATGACTCAGCCATTAATAGGGTGTAGTCAGAACACTGCAAATACTGAATATCCAACCGACCGTGAGCTAGAGCTGTCTAGGAAGAATAGCTGGGACAGAGATGATTGGTATGGGTGGCACTTCTGGTTAAAGAGACCTAAATTCTCATCTTCCATAGTGAGAAGTTAATTAGACTGAAAAACTAAATATTTAGATTTGAAGAATGGATTGAAGACAATTATTTTTCAAGTCTCCCTGAATTAAGCGATTGGGCCATTTACCTCTGTGCCTTCAGTCTTCAAAGATACATTTGAAAATACATCTCAGCTACAACAAAGGGCAATAGTGTGGCTTTCCTGTTGTTTACTGTCGAATCAAATTAGGGTAAGTGTACGCTCACTTTTATTTTGTATTTTTCAGGTTTTATTTATTTATTTGAGAGGCAGAGAGAATGAGCAGGGAGAGGGACAAAGGGAAAGGGACAGAGGCAGAGGGGGAAGCAGGGTCCCTGGGGAGCCCGACATGGGGCTCGATCCCAAGACCCTGGGGTTGTGGTCTGAGCTGAGATCTGGGCTCAGCTGGCTAACTGAGCCACCCAGGGAAGCCCTGTTGTTTGCTTTTAAAGAAACTTACAGTTTTCTGAAATAGCTACACCATTTTTTATTGCCTCTAGGACTCGGGACTTGCCCCCCTGATGCCTCCTCAGAGGTAAGGGCCACCTTGGTAGAGCCTCACGGCCAATAGCACTGGGTGGGAAGAGTGGGGGGCCCTGTGTTCCTCTGCAGTTATGTTCATGAGCCCAGGCATTGGTGCCGTGTGAGTCAGACCCGGCCTGAACCCTTCCCCCTAAGACCACTCAGGCACCAGGCTTCCGCTTGCCCCCGGAGGACGGCTGTGCCCTACACCCTAAGGGTACGGAACTTCCTACCAACTCTGGCAGCCAAGCCAGATCAGAAGCCAAACAAAGGCAGGGGACAGGAAAGCTTGAAAGCATCTATATAGTGGGAGCTTCTCATAAGCCAGCAAAGTAGCCTCATGGTGTCTTGGGATGGTGGTCTTCAGCCTGGTACCCAAGATGGCATTTCTCAGCGCATGCACCACGCGTGAGGGAGAGAATCGTGTCAGACTGGGAGACACCAGGCATGCAGCAGGAGAATGAACACTTGTGAAGCCCCCACTAAGCGCTAGGTGCCCCACCGGCTGTTTTAAACTCGCTCTCTCTAAGCCCCACAACACCTTTGCGGGGTAAACCCTGTTGTCCCATCTTGCAGGCGGACCTGAGGTTCAGAGAGGTTAAGTAACTGGCCAAAGGGCACACAGCACTATGTGGAGAATCAAGGGTCCATCTACCTTCGGAGCCCCGTGTTTCTCCACTAACATTCTCAGGGTCCTTAGAGAAAGAAGCCTGCGGCAGGCGGCTACTAGAGATTGAGAACTAGCCTCTGGGTTGGAGGTTCCCAAGGAAAGCGCGGCAGAATCTGCTGTCAGATCACCTGACAGCAGCGACACCTGGGAATCTTCCGCGAATGGCTCTCGCCATCCTCACTGTCGTCATCGTAGGACATGCTGACGCTACGCGGCGTGACAGCTGTTGAAAACGTTTACAGCCTTTCTGTAATGTGCAGACCTTCCCCCGAGAAGCAGATGTTATAATTCTGCCCGTTTTTGAGATGAACAAAACGAAACGCAGAGAAATCTTTTCTCCAGGAACCTTCTTTTCCAGTGGGCTACCTTGGGAGCCCGGGGCTGTGGGGGCACCCCCTCTGAGGGCCGGCGTGGGAGGGCATGGGGCAGGCCCCCTGGCCCGGGGAAGCGAGGGGCCCTGCCAAACCTTTGTGCGTGTGAGCGAGCTGAGGGAGGAAGAAGCCAGGCCGAGTGGATTACTGAGCATTTGAACCCAGCCTCAGAACAGCAAATATTGATTCAAGAAGCTGCCCAAAGAAGCTGACATTTTTATAGTCAACAAATAAAGCTGAGCCCCTCCCAGCCCCCCTTCATCAAAGGCTCTTTCTCTCTGCAGCTGCCAGGGGACGTTTGTCATCTGTGCCTGGGAAGAGGAGGAAGAGCTGGTGGGAAATGTCCACAGGGGCCTGGCTGGTGTCAGCACTTCACCTTTAGAGAGAACCGAGAGCCCCAGGCCCCAGGGGCGGGACCCCTGCCAGCAGGTGCCAGGGTCCCCTGGGGCAGAGCAGAGCCTGGCACCCGAGTCCCCAAAGACAACAGACACACCTCCCGCACAGTTTTTTCCTGCACTGGCTCTTTGGCTGTTTACCACGGCCCGGTGCCCGGTGCCCCTCATTCATGGACTAGGAACCTGAGGCCCAAAGAGACAAGTGGCTGTCCAAGGTAAACAGCAAGAGAACAGTAAGGTCTGCCCAGCTCCTTGGTCTCAAGGCCTAGGGGAGGGTCAGCTCTGGCTAAGCTGAAAAGGAGAGGTGACCACACCTGGCCGACAACTGTCCCTGCCTCCCCGGCTCTGACTCCATGACCCACAGCCTGGCTTTCACGCCCCCTCCTCCAGGCTTCGCTCAGGCAGCTCCCCTCCACCTGGAATCCCTCCCTCTCTGAAACCCTTTGGGACACTGCTCATCATTGACGCCTTGCTCACTTGTCACCTCTGCAGGAAATCTTCGGAGCGCCCTCCCCACCCTCCCCACGCCTGCGCCTGCGCCTTTGGGCCGGCAGAATCCCTGCTTCCCTCCCAGTGCTCCCCGCTGCACAGGCTGCTTCCCGCCTGGTCCCCCTGCGGCTGTTTCACCTGGGGGGGTCCTCCCTTGGGTACTTGTCCGTCGGTCCTTCCGAGCCAAGTACTCTATTACAGGCAGGAGCTGTGCTTGATCCACTCCTGTCACCCGGAAGAGCCTAGAAAAGCGCCTGGCATCAGCGCCCCCAGGGCTGAACTAGAAGAGTCTAAGATACTCAACAAAGAAACCAGAGGAGCGAATCCCGCTGCCTCTCCATTACTAGGGCCTGCGCTGACTTTCTGGGTCAGGCCCTACTGGCTGCTGGGAAGGCCAAGACTGCAGAAGAGCACGCAGCCCTGAGCTCCGTCTGGAGTCTCTGGAGCACTCCCGGGCGTGGGGCCAGGGGAGCCCGGGAGGCCCTTCCATTTGCTCCCTGGTCTGCGGGCAGCCCCTGTGAGCTGCGGCTCTCGGTCCGTGGCTCTGGTCTCAGTGCAGTCAAGGGCGGCTCTTTTCAGGACAGGTCCCAGGCAGGGCTGCAGGGGACGCGGCGGAGCCCCTCCCTGCTGCTCACCAAGGCTCTCCACCTTCTGGGCACCGCCGTAGGACGAGACTGGCCCTGGGCCGGGTGTGAGCCTAGAGCGAGTTCAGAAGTGACGCAGACCCCTTCTGAGAAGGGCGTGCAAGTGGTCTATTTCATCGCTTGCATGAGACCCATGCGGATGCTCTTTTCTCCGGAGGGGGCAGTTCTGCGCTCCGAGGCCATCTGGGGACCAGTAGTGGGACCGCTGAGCCACCCGCCGCACGAGGCTCCATACCTGGGTGTGCCCCAGGCCACGCCCCACGTGACACCATGTCTCAGGCAGGGGCAAAGGGGGAGAGGGCACGCAGGCCTGAAGCTGGGCTTTAGGAACGGACCTAGAGGCGATTTCGTTCACATCTGTTGGATTAACCTTGGCCACATGGCCATGCCTACTGCAGAGCAACGTGGGAAAGATAGTTTTTGGTGGAGCCCTGTGGCCAGCTTAAACTCCACAAAGTTCATTATTCGAGTGAAAAAGGGCGTATGGATCCTGGGGATCCTCACTGAGCATCTAGCTCTACCAATGCCGAGGGGCTCCCGGAGAGATCCTGACTGCCCACAGCCCGACCGCCTGCCGGCTGGATGTGGGGACCTTTCCTCTCCACGCGCCACCTACCTTCCAACTCAGAACGATCTGGGGCAAAACATGTCTCCTCCTCTGGGGCGCCTGGGGGGCTCAGTTGCTTGAGCCACTGCCTTCGGCTCAGGTCATGATCCTGGAGTCCCAGGATGGGAGTCCCATGTCGGGATCCCAGCTCCGCTGGGAGTCTGCTTCTCCCTCTGACCTTCTCCCCTCTCATGCTGTCTCTCACTCTCAGATAAATAAATAAAATCTTTAAAACAAAAACCTGTCTCTTCCTAGGGCTTCCTTTTCCTCATCTGTGACAGGTGAGACTTAGAGCCCTGATGGCCAGGATCCTTCCAGCACTGACGCTCCACAGCTGTGGTTACGAGCAAGTTCTTTAATCTTTTCAGGTTTCAATTTCCTCCTCTAGAAAAGGGAGATAAAAATAGTCCTCACCTCAGAGTGTTGTTGTGAAGTCATCTCGGGTTATGCCTGCCATGTAAGTACTAATCAATAGACATTTGCTCTCAGTTCGTCAGTTCCTTAGGGAGAAGCTGGGGAGCCCGTTCATGCAAAGACAAGTCCCGTCCTTATTCTCTGTCCCTGTGAGGCTGAGGCCGCTGTCTGGAGCGCTGTATGTGTTTGAAAATGGATTCTAGACCCTGCGGCCAATGAGTGGTGGGGATGTTTGGGGACGGGCGGCAGGCTACGGCACCGCCTTAGAAAAGACCCTGTTCCCTGCCTCTGGACGGTCCCGCAGGAGCCATGGGGCGGGTCTCTCCCCCGAGACTTTCCCTGCAGGCTGGCTGGACACTTCGAGTGAGCTGGCAGCCAGGACCCCTGGGGACTGAGCTAGACCAGCAAACCTAGAAGCCACCAAGTCAGCTCCGAGGGGGCTGCCCTCCCCGAGGCCCACGGGGGTTTGCCTGCACCCTGGGCTCCAGGCTGTAGGGCAACTTCCCACTTAGCAACTAATGGACCCGGGAGAGCTCAGTCGCCTGCTTTTCACTCTTGCAGACCAATACCTGGCATCACCTTGGTGACAGACGGGAGGGATGGAGAGTGCCATCTGCCCGGTTAGCTGGGACGGGGGGGGGCAGTGTGCCTACTGCAGGGGCTCAGGCAGGCCTCGGGGTGGGCACAGTGACCCCAGCTGTCCTCAGGAGACCCTGCCGAGCTGTGTGCAGCACTCCCACATAAGGCAGAGGCGCGGCAGACCTGGATTTCTCGTGTCCTGGCTCGTGGCCATATGGTGTTCTCCGATTTGGGACCATAAAGTATGGTTACAGACGTGAGTCGGATGGGGAAGCAGCACGTAAGCTGAGGGGGTGAGGAAGGCCTATATTTGCCACATATGTACCCTCTGGCCTGTCACAGGCCCGAAAATGCCAGAATCGAGATGAAACCAGGTCACTTTCCTAAGAATACCCTATGTCCACCCAATCTTTGAATGCAGCCCTTTTATAGATGAGGAGGCTGATGCTCAGGAAGGTGAAAGGACTTCCAGAGGTCAGAGAACTTGCAAACCAGGCCTACCCTCAGGCCCGGGGTTTGTCTCTCCATCCTACAGGTCTGGGCAGCAAGGATCTGTTCCTCAAACCTGCCCTTGAGGCCGCCGCCACCCAGCTACCGACACGGCCCGGGGCAAGGGTCACTGAGGAATGATAGCTACGAATTATTAAACGATTAACTTTTTCTGTCACTGATCTCAGGTGATCAAACAGCACCCTGGGCTGGGGCCAGCCGCTGGGGGTTAAGACGGCTGCAAGCCAGGGACTCTGCCCTCCAGGACTCAAGCAGCGGCGGTGTGGCAGTGCCTACAGAGGGCCCCGAGACAAGCTGGTGGCATCTTCACCGGAGTCCTTGGGTAAACAGCAGTAATAATAGACCTATTCTATGGGAAGAAAATGCGTTGAACTGAATCAGTGGCTTTTCCCTTCGCCCTTCTGTGTCTGCTGCTGAACTCCAGCTTCAGCCCGGGGCCATCCATTGCTTCTGGAAGGATTGGGATGGTCACCACAGGAGTACAAAGGGGAGAACATCATTAAGCACGTTCTTTTTTCTTTTTTTTTAAGATTTTATTTACTTATTTGACAGAGAGAAACACAGTGAGAGGGAACACAAGCAGGGGGAGTGAGAGAGGGAGACGCAGGCTTCCTGCCGAGCAGGGAGCCCGATGTGGGACTCGATCCTGGGACTCCGGGATCATGACCTGAGCCAAAGGCAGTCGCTTAATGACTGAGTCACCCACGCACGCCCCCCCCCACTTTTTTATCATATGGTTCATTTTATTTAAAATATTCAGGGTAGGTAAGTCTATAGAGACAGAAAGCACATTGGTGGTCGGGCAGAGGAGAATGCGGAGCGACGGCCCAAGGTTTTCCTTTTGGGATAGAGAATACATTTTGGAACTCTGTAGAGGTGGTGGTCACCGTGCTGGAAGTCTACTAAATGCCGCTGCATTGTATGTTTCTAAGTGGCCAATTTTATGTTATGTGACTGTCACTTCAGTAAATAGATTAAAAAAAGAACATTTTGCAGGTTCTTAAAGGCCCTTTCAGAGGCAAGAATTGTGAAAAGGCCTGTCGAGTCATTCATACAGCCAAGGAGTCTTGAGAGGAAAAAGGGTTTTTTGCAAATCCCAATTTGATTGCAGTCTCTTCCTCAAGTTCTTACTGCGAAGCCATTTTGTGTCACGCACACGCAGCTGTAGATAGCAATCCCATATCCAGTGGGACGGGAGGGCTGGAGAAAGAATGTCAGGCCCCAGGAGGGGTCGGCATGACCCTGCCTCGTGGGCTTGGGGCGCAGGTCATGTTGAGGCTGGGGTGTGGAAGGTGGAGGTTGGGTTCGGTGGGGCCTCCGAGTTCAGGGGCAGGAGTCAGCCCTGCCCGAACACCCGCAGGCTCTCTGGCTGGTGTTGCCCAGGGAGCAGGTCTGCACCCTGTGTGCCCGGAGCTGTGCGCGGCCACCGGCCGCTGTGCTGAGGCTGGACCGATGGTGAGAGGTCCCGGTCCCCAGCACCGGGCCTCAGAACCTGCACAGCAACCCCTGTCTTGTGACCCAGGTCCTCTTGGCAAGGCACCGATCTTCCCAAGCCCCAGCTTTCCAGCTTGTGAAATGCAGTTAAGACACTTCTTTGCCTAGAATGTCCCTTGTTCTCCTCTGTCCTTACTCGCAGGTTACCAGAAGGGCAAGTCCTGGGTCTAAGGGCCTTAGCACTATTAGGACTGGCTCTACATACGGCCAAATGGTTTTCCAGAGAGGCTGTGCCGATTGAAAAGTCCTCCAGCAGTGGGAAAAGCCCACCTTTCCCTTTGTCCTCTTTAACATGGACAGGCAGCCTTTCCTGATGTTTTCCATTTGGTGGGTTAAAAAAAAAACCAAAAACCTCACCTCCCTGGGGAGATTAAGCATGGTACACGGGTTCAAGTGCAGCTCGTGGGTACGGTTACTGCCCTGCCCTCTGACCTTGGGCCTGCTCCTCGGCCTCAGATTTCTTCATCTGTCCATCTGTAGGATGGGAAGACATCACGGAATTTTTGCAAGGCTTAAATCCGATATCGAAAGCTAGGTGGAACATGGTATGTGTTTAATAAATGTATTCTTTCCATTTCTTTGGCCAATAGTAAACCTGAAATTTCTTTTGGGTTTCTTGTCTTTCTTCTCCAACAAATAATATGTTTGTCTTTTGGCTGTTCTTGAATAGGAACATAGGACTTCTTTTTAATCTTTGAATAAATCTTTATCTGTTCCTTATATTAACACCGGGTCTTCTAACTTTTAATACTAGATCACATTAGAGTCACCTAGGAGCTTCTAAAACTTAAACCAATCTGTGAGTGAGGTCTGGGCTTTAGAACTGTTGGCACCCCCATTCTCTTATGCCGTCAGGGTTCAGACACGGTGGCCGATTTGAGTTTCGTTGCTTGCTTTCTGATTTTGTTTACGTGTGGTTTCAGATTCTACAGGTTAAGTGTTTACATGGGCAGCCATGTTTATCTTTCTTTCCCTTTATGATTTCATTCATATTCTTTATTCTTAAGAAGCTATTTCCCACTCAAATAGTCACATATCTTTTCTGGTTTCCTGTGATGGCCTCATCTCTCACTTCCTGTGTGATCTTGATAAGTCGCTGAATCTGTCTGGGCTTCCGTTTCCCCAGAATGAGGCGGTTAGGCTAAATCAGACTTGTCCAAAGTCTTCTGAGATGCTTTGTGGAAATATGGCTTCCTGGCCAAACAAGGTTGGAAAATGTCCATCCTGTCAAACATTCTGAGAAAGAGGGCAGTAAAGCCAAGTGACACAGATGCTCCTGGGTCTATGCCCGCGAGAACTGAAAACACACGTCTGCACACAACGTGCCCCCCAGTGCTCACGGCAGCATCGTTCCTGATAGTCCAGAGGTGCGTCCATGGACTGATGAGTGGATAGACGAAGTATCCAGACATCCACACCATGGAATATTATTCTGCCATAAAAAGGAACGATGCCTTGATTTGTGCTAAACACAAGCCTTAAGAACATCGTGCTAAATGGAAGAAACTAGCCACGAAAGAGCACACGGCATCATTCCATTGCACCCAATGCACAGATTAGGCAAATTTATGGAGGCAGAGAGTAAATTAAAGGTTGCCTGGAGCAGAGAGAGTGGGTGGGGAGTGAGACATGGTGGCTGATGGGCACAGGGTTTGGATCTGGGGTAAGAAGAATGTTCTAACATTAGGTATTGGTAGCATACAACTCTGTGAATACACTAACGGTTGCTGAACCATATGGTTTAAAGGGATGAGCTTTATGGCACAGGAATTATATTTCATGAAGCTGTCTAAAGAAAGAAAAGAAAAGAAAGGTCAGGACGTTGGAAGAGCCGGGTACCTCCCAGCTTTGTGCTCACCTAAGCCCCGGACCTGGGGCAAAGCTTGTAAAACTTTGGTCCTCGAGTCTTCTTTCCTGCATCTGCACAACACGGCCCCTAGCACGACCTCACACCGTGCAGTGACTTCCACGTCCGCTCCTCGCAGCCCCTCCAAGAAGAGACTAAGGCAACAGAAATGAAATCTGAGGCCCTGCGAGGGTGACGGGCCTTGGTTCGCATCGCGCTGAGCGGTGTGTGTGACCCCCAAGCAGGGTCGCGGGCTGCTGAGACATTTGGGGCAGGGAGGTCCAAGAGCTCCGGGACTTGTCTGCTAGCTAGTGACCAGGGCGGGGGGGGGCCTGGGGAGTCACAGCCACGCCCACTTCCTCTGCAGCTAGAGCAGCCTTTCTATTGCAGCCCGTGGGCCTGATCAGCCTTCACACCGCTCTGAGCTATGTGTCCCTTCCTGCTCAAATGGAAGCCTGGCCCTTAGCTCGGGGGAGCAGGTGGCCACAGAGGATGATAGCGGCCTCCTTACTGAGCGCCAGTCTAGGCTCGGAGCCCCGTTTAAAGCCGTCAGTCGGGTGTGGTCCCTCCCCTGCCCAGAGGAGCCCGTGGAGGCTCACTGCCCGGCCGGTTTATGGCCTGCCTCTTTTCCACTTAACTTCATGCCCGTTGTTTAACAGCCTTTAAATAGGTTATCAAAGGCTATATAATATTCTGTCAGAGGCATAAACTTTCTTTCACTATTTCCCTAGTATTTGACATTTCTTCCTATCTTAGTTTAAATACAAACAGAACTGCTGTGAACAAAGCTACAGAAAAAATTTTGTATGCCTTTCTGCTTATTTCCCTCAGGCAGATTCCTGGAATTAGGACTCCGTGAAAGCGTGTGACCTCATTTACTGCTCCTCATATAGGCTGCGGAGCAGCTTTCCAGAAAAGAAAAGCTGGGACGTCTACACCTGCAGGAGCAGGGCTGGTAATGCAAGGAGAGGCAAGTGGTAACCAGCCTGGGCCTCTGTTCTTGCCCTCGTCCCTTTGGATGATCCCTGGATAACTGACCTTACCCAATCTCGTGCTAGTTAAAAACATATGTTAACTAGTAACTGGAAATAATCAGTTCCGTGGGTCTCTTCCGTGGGGCTGAGGAAATCCCCAGGGCACCTTCCCACAGAACCCTAACCTTTAAGGCAGACAATAAATCAAGCTATTAATACACCTGCTCTGGGTCGCAAGGTGGCATTTGTGGGATGAAAATGGTCTTCAATTAGCTGGAGGGTGCAGAGGCTCAAGACCCCCTGACTGGGGCTGAATTTATTTCTGATAAATTCTTTTGAGAACAGCACACGGCAGAAGATTCAGGAAAACCTGAGGTCATCTACTGAGATGCTGGTGCCCATCAGAGGCCTCAAGGTGTAACAGGTGGAAGATGGTTCTCATCCATTTTCCTTCCTGTTCAGTAAGGAGGGCATTCGTCCTAGCTCCTCCCTGTGCTGCCCAGAGGGAGCAGTACTGAGAGGGTTCTGGCCCGCTCCAGCCTTGGCCTGTGGGCTGGGGCGCTCAGCTGGGGGGGAGGGAGGGGGGCCGGGTAGCGCGGGGGCGGGGAGTGGGGAGGCAGCCCCGGAGCTGCTCTCGGAGAGCTGGGGAAAGGCCTGGAGTGATGGGCGGCCCGATGCTCAGTAAAGGTCCTAGCACAGTTTCTTTCCTGAGTTCCTGAGAGACTGTCAGCTCTGGGCGTCCGCTGCCATGTCCCCAGGGCCCAACGCCTTGGGGTGCTCGGTGGACGGTGACATGTTAGGGGGAGGAGGAGCCGGGAGATCGTCAAACAGATGTACGGAAGGATCGGTTCTTTTGGAGTTAGGAAAAGAGATATACAGTCAGAGGAAGGGAAGGCAGATGCGGAGGAGACAGCAGTGGGAGGAAGCGAAGGGAAGCCCAGGCAGGGACAGAGTGACACAAGAAGATGGCTAGAGGCCACAGCAGGTGAAGGACGAGCAAAAGGACAGAGAGCGCGGGTGAGACTGTGGGCTGGTCAGAGGGAAGAGGTTGTCGGGAGAACCTTGCTGTCCCTGGAAGGGCTTATTGGAATGGGGTGCGGGGCGCTCCCAGAGTTCCTGACTCGGCAATTCTGGGGAGGGTCCGAGAACCGGCATTACTAGCCCTTTCTCCTGATAGTGCATGGTTTTGGGCTCCGCCCCCCGGCCGCCTTGGGATACGTCAACCCTTCATCCCAGGCTAAGCCCAGGGCTCAGCGGCATCATGGGGGAGGGGGCTGGAGTGGAGGGGGCTGGAGGGGAGACTCCTCCTATAAGCACATTCCTGAGAGACGCTGGACACATTCCCATACACGTCAGTGCTGATCCTCGGAAGAGAGCCCCTGAGGCCACTAGGGCACCCGCTGGCACTCGCCCCAGCTATGGGGGGGGGGGCTGGCGTCCTCCCACTGAAGACCCAGGGAATCCGGGCTGAGACCGGGAGAAGCAATGCACCTATGGAATGGGTTCAAATTCTGCCTCTGCAGCTGGGCTCCTGTGCGGGAGGCCCCGGGTTCTCGCTCCTGGAGGGCCCAAGCCCACCCGCCCGGCCTGCCCTTGACCCAGCCCTCCCCCCGATGCTGCAGGGGTGGGAATCAGGGATCCCGCGAGGCCAGAGGTGCTCAAACTTAACAGGAGCAGGGGAACCCCTGGACGTCTTGTTCAAACAGCCCGCTGCCCCCCCCCCCCACCAGTTCCGTGCCGTGGAGGAGGGGCCTGCGTGGCGGCCTTTCTAACCAGCTCCTGGCTGAGTCGCACTTGGAGAATCTCTCTGTTGGGTCTGTGTCTGCCAGGCGTTCCACGAGTTCCGCCCAAACCGGGTTGAGGTCTGGCACTGTTTGGACCTCATGTCAACTGTGTGGGGCTCTGGGAGCCTCTGCTGGCTGGTGACGGTCATGGGGCTCCGTGGGCAGGCCCTCGGCAGCCGGGGTCACCGCGTCGCTCTCCCATACGGCCCCCCTTCTGCTGTTCCTCCCAGAACGGCCCCAACTCCCCGAGCCCTCTGCTCCGGAGGGCTGCCCAAACCCAGACTGAGCTTCCGGGCCCCCTCCACCCTTGGAGAGGAAGATCACACTCGTTCTTTTCCCTTTGCCTTTTGCTAAGGACACGGCTCCATCAACCTTATGGGCCTCTGTGGAGGCCTCGTCCCTGGGTCCCTCTGTCAGCCTCACTCCAGCCCGGCTCCCCTCCTCCCAGGGCCTCTTTTTGACAGGGGCCACCCTCTTGTGTCTCTGAAGCTCTACCCGCCCACCCCCACTTCACCCCTCTGGCCTTGGGCTTTATCTTGCTTGGTTCTGTCTTGGCCAGGGCCCCTTCTCCAGAACTTTCCTCCAGCCCCACAAAGGGGGCAGTAGGGAAGGACTGAAGGCTCAGGAATGCATTGGTCCTAGTGGGAAAGGCTTGCCTCCTACAAAGTACATATGAAGCAATTACTTAACAAAGGAAAGGTAATAAAGGAGCTCAATAAATATTTGTTGAATAAGGGAACACAAAAGCTACTTTCCATGATGCACAGTCAAAACCTCCTCTTAGGAAAGAGCACTTCGATTATGAGAGCCTTGCAGGTGTGCATGCAAAGTGGGAAACGGGAGCCCCCTCGGTGGGCATTTCTCTGGCACCATGATTTCCAGTGAGTTCCATGGCAGGAGCGTCCATGCTAATAAGTGTTACACCCCCAAAAGGCGCCCCGGGGATAATATATTTGGCAAGCACTCAAGTGAATAATTACCAGCTGGTCCCTGTATTAGGGGAAGGAACTTCCCTGAGCCTGCACTGGGAAGGGGTTGTGTCAGCCTCGAGGACAATCCCATCAACCCCCGGGGCTGGTGTTAGCTGGATATCTGTGTGGGAACATGGGGATGTTAAAAGGGAGGGTGGGAGAAGGAAATGACTGACGTGAGGACAGGAGTGAAGGCAGTTCTATTTTCTCACGGAGCCCCTCCCAGCCCAAAGGTGTCAGCATTTGTGCCTATGAGACAGAGTTGCCTTCGGAGCTTCTATCAGCAAGGGCAGAGAGAAGATCTGGCTCCGCTGCTCCCCAAAAGATTGCTGGGGCCTTGGGGGTAACTGCTGAGGACCAAGACTAGCCTGAGGACCTAGGGTCATCTCAGAGGTCTCCTCGAGCGTGCACGCACACACACACACACACACACACACACGCATACACGTGCTGGGGTTGTGTGAGTGCTAAGCTCTGCTGCTCTAAGGCATCCCCTAAGGACTCAGGAGCCAGAGGAAGATTCTGGTAGGGATATGAGCAAATGGGTGGATGAGAGTTTGGAGGGGCACCCCCCAGCACCCTGAGTTCATGGGCTTCTCCTGCCCTATCATCAGATCTCCCAGGGTGGAGCATAGAACAAGGAGGGGGTCACTAACCAGTGGAAGAGCTGGAAGCCAGAGACTTTGGGGAAGTCGGTGGCCCTGATCCTTCCCTTCTTCCAGATATCTGGGAGCCAGTTCCTTCTGTTTGAGGACCTACATCCCCCCAGGGGAAGGGATGGCTCCGGAGGTTGACAGTGAGGGCTAGAGAAGGGGAGGGTGTTAGGTGGGGAGTAGGGTAGGGGTGGTGAATGTCTTAATAGTGCTGGAGAGAAACTGGATAAGGGAAGGAACCCCTTCCCCTGGGGTCCCTTGAAGATCCTGATGACAGCTCATGTGGGCCCAGAATCCCAAATGTCTGAGTCAGTGGTCATCCAACAGGGACTCACGGGGCCCGGGACGGGCCCTTCCCTGTGGTGGTAAGCAGGCGTGTGTGGCCATGAGGTCTCTCTTTGCTTTTCTCTAGGCCACCCACTTCTGGGCGCACTGTGGCCGTGGGTTAGGCCTGTCCATTACAGCGGCCCCCACCCTCCACTCCTGGGGAGCCCTGCCCCTCTTGGCGCCCGTCCCGAGCCCAGCGTGCTCTCATCCCCACTTGCCCGCACCTAGCCCCGCACATCGCCGCCTCTCTCTCCCTCCTGTAGCCTCCTCCAGCTCCCATTCCTGCTTCTCAGCCGGTGGCCATCTAGCATCTAGAATGAAGGGGATGGTGAGTAGAGGTTGGGGCGGGCAGGGGTGAAGGGAATGGCTCCCCCCAGAGCCACTGGCTTAGAGTTCCCAGGTCCCTGCTGAGGTGACACAGACCCCTCATCACACAGAGCCGGCGGGTACCCTGGCTCTCCTCCACAGCAGGGCTGGCCACATCTCTCTAACGGTAACCACACTTCCTGCTGCCCCGGCTGTCACCTCAGAAAGCCCCGACTTCTCACCATTTCAGACCACCCTGCCATGCCTGGTGGCCCTCTTTTCTTCAGCCTGTGGCTTCCCTGTGCAGACCATCAGTGGTGACGTGTCTACACAGCCTGGAGCCTACAAGAAGCATTGCTGTGTGAGGAAACTGCTCCTTGTGTCTTTCTAGAGTCAGAGAGTCCCCCAGCTCCTGTCCTGTCTACAAGGCAGCTTTGGGGCACAGGGACTGTCCTGGCTCCTGGGACACTCCGGATCCCCCTGCCCGATGTTAGTCCTGATTTCTAGGTTCCCGTGAAGCTCTTCAGGCTGAGTTGTTGTGCAGAACTGAGGGGACCCCGCAACCTGGAAAATGTCATCCTCCCGCTGGGAAACCTGGACGGTATTGAGCGCCTCCCTCCTCCCCGACAGGTCCCACAGGACAGGACTGGCAAGGCCCAGAAGATGGGAGAGCTTCAGATAGTAAAACCTGAGAGCTAAACCTCGGACGGGGTCCGGCTGAGCCCCAGAACCAGGCCAGGACTGGGAGGAACACAGTAAAAGGGACAGCAAGGCACCTAGGCATAACTTCCTGCCTAGGACTGCATTCCAGGTTCCTGGGATTTGCTGGAGCCTCCGTGCACCGGCCCCCCGATTCCATTCACCCACAGTGACTGCAGACGGGCCACAGGTGCCACGGGGCCACCCAAAGTTCGGGAGGCAGAGGATGTACCGCTGTGCGTGCACTGGGCTTCCTGGTAGTTGGCGCCAGCTTCCCGGCCGTGCAACACTGTGGCAGGCTCTCAGCACCGAGAGCACCAGAGGCAGGACCTCTTGGAAGAGTAAGCGCGAGCTCCAGCCCTCTTGCTCGAACCCTCAGCGATGCTCCTCCCTCCGATTCTGTCGCTCAGCCCCTCGCTGTCCCCTGGGGCCCTGCCTGAGTTGACCTCAGGGTCAGACTCACCACAGTCCCTGCTCCTTCCTACCCCCTCAGCCCCAGCAACTCTCACGGCCCACCATTCCTCTCACCAACCCTGCTGCCTCGTACTGCAGGGGCCTGTGTGGGGGCTGTTCCCTCTTTCTAGAATGATCTTCTTGCTCCTCTCTGCTTGTTACCACCCACTCTTCTTTCAGCTCTCCCAGCCAGGTCAAACCGTCTTTTTAGGAGCACCATGTCCTTGTTCTTTGAAGCTTCTGCCATTGCTACAGTGTGTGGTACAGTTGAGAGCCACTTCCCTGACCAGGGCTGCAATGATGACCTGGTTGTAGCCCCCGCCCCAGGTGTCCCCAGTGCTGAGCACCAAGCAAGACTCTGTAGACATTTGTTGGGTGGATAGATGGTTTTCACTCTCCTCGTGTTGAAAGGGATGTCCCTTGGGGGCCCCCAAAACAAATGACCGTGACTGAGCTCAGGACCACTTGCTGTGGCCAACTCAGCCATGGGCCCTGGGGACCACAGGTGGGGAGGGTGGTGTCACTCCTCTCAGGCTGAGATCGGGAATCCTCGGCCTGCTCTGACCTCCCATCTTAGTTCATGTCTGCTGCTACACCAAAAACATTACAGCCAGGGTGTAAGGGAACTTGAGTTCTCATAGTCCTGGAGGACAGAAAGTCCCAGATCAAGGTGCCTATAGATTTCCTGCTCCATGAGAGCCCCTTCCTAGCTCACAGGCGGCTGTCTCCTCGGCGTGTCCTCAACTACTAGAAGGGGCGCAGGAGCTCTCTGTTAGGGGGTACATGTCCCTCCACGGGGCTCCACCCTCGCCACCCAACCTCTTCTCAAAGGCCCCGCCTCCAAAAGCTCTCACACTGGGGATCAGGACGGGACCTGCAAACTTTAGGGGCACATGAGCACTCAGCCGGTCAGCCCCACCCGGTAACTCAACCCTCCCGCAGGCACACAGACGGTTGGCTGAGCAGACACAGGGACGGGCACGGACCGCGGCCGGGCCTGCTCAAGCCCCGATTTGCCATTACTAGCGGTGTGGCCTTGGGCCCTCACTGGGCCCTTTCGGCCTCCATCCCCTTGCCCGCGCTGACGCCCAGCAAGGCCGCTGGGCAGGTGGATCGTGGTCACGTGCAGACACAGGAAGGTCTGGTGGAAGCAGCGCCCGGTGTAGTCGTCTGAGGTCCTGCCACCAGTGAATCACAGTCGCGGGGCGCCGCGGTCCTCACACTGAAGGGGCGTCCCCAGACTCCTCTCTGTTTCCGGCTCCCATCTGCCCTCGGCTCATACCCGCTTTTGGCGCCAGTGTCTCTCCTTGGGCTGCTCCCACCGCAGGCCCTGGCCGGCTTAGTTAGCCCGGGAGACACAGCTCCCCTGCCCTGAGCCCAGGCCCGGCCCGTGGCTTCCGGCCACCGCAGCCCCACGCATTCCATCATCCCTCACAGTGTCCCCCTCCTTCCTTTGCTTCTGAGGGGGCGCTGGCCCTGGGAGCAGGCAGACAAGACCTGAATCTCAGTTCTGCCATCCCGCTGTGGCCAGTGAGCCAACCGCTCTGCAACTCAGCTCCTTGTCTGCACAACTGCCCCCCACCCCCCGTGCCCCGGCAGCTCGCAGCACAGACACGGGTGCGAGGTGGGCTCAGTGCCTGCACGTATGGGGTGTGCTCGGTCTGGAAGTCTCCCTTCTCCTCACAGCTCTGTCCTCCAGCCTGAGCTGGGCCACCTAAACCCCAGTGACGCACACAGATAAGGCCTGGACTCCACCTGGCAACCTCATTTAATCTCCTTCGAGTTGCTCACTCGGCTTTTTCTACCCTCCTTCCTTGCTGCTGAGGACAGAGGAGGCCGACCAGCCACTAGTCTGGGCCCAGCCTGGAGCCTCCGGGGTCAGGTGGAGGGGGCGGGAGCCTGGCACTTGCCAGGGTGTGGAAGTGCACACGCCTAGCGAGTCATCCGCGGTAGAATCTGACTTACGCACCCCCTCCTCACGCCCTGTCCTGGAGCACGGGAGCGCCAGAGGCAGGGCTCTCCCAGCCAACTCCGCAGTGAGTTGGCTGGGCCCCAGTCCCACAGCCTGAGGGACGCCCACTCCCACAGACACCTTCAGATCCCTTCAACGTGTGACTCCGCTAGAATCAATACCGTCTGATCTCCTGGGCGCCAGCCACCAGGGGAGGGAGGTCCCGGGGATGCAGAGATGGGGAAAGCACAGCACCTGCCCTCCGCAGGCTTCCCGTCGGGGGAGAGACAGCTGCCCACAAGCACCCGCAACACTGGTGGTGCTCCAGCTGCAGAAGTTTGGAAGAAGATCCACACTGGGTCTCACATGTGTGCACGCACCCCTGCACCCTTCCACCCCTACCCTGCCTCCCCCTGCCCCAGCTCTGCTCTGGGGCATCAGCTTCGCCCTCTCCACCACGGTCACCTTGCGGCTCCTCCAACCCTGCCCAGCCCCACCGGCCACACTCCTGCCACCGCGTTTCTGTTGTCTGAGATACTCTGTTACGACCTCAGGTTTACTGCGCTCTAATTTTTTCACGTAAGGTTCTCCCTGTGAGTGTACAGCTCAGCAGGTTTGGACAAGTGCATATGATTGCATTACCCCCGACACGGTCAAGAGATACAGCATTTCCACCCGGACGTTCCCTCCGTTAGCCACAGGGCTGGCTCCGCATCCCCTGGGGACTTATGTCAGTCACCTTGCGGGCACTTACTCCCTCTGTCCTGCTGAATTCTGGCCGCACCCCCCAGTACTAAACCTCATGGAGGTATATACTTAGGCATACAGCCTATTTGGGGCTCAGATACTTCCCATGCAGGATGAGAACAAAACGATGTGTCGCATCCCTAGTGCTCCATTATTGGAGCTCTGAATTCTGAGTCTGAGAGATAGGTTCCGAGGTATGGGGCTGGAGCTGTGGGAACACTCGGGGGCCCCTCCTGCACTATGGGGGACAGACATGGATGGCAGCAGGTGGAGAAGGAAGGAAAGATGTTGCCATCTGAGAACCAGAGTCGGGTGGGAATGATGAGAAGTGGCTGGAGAGGCAAGTGAAGGGTGTCAAGTCGGCCGGGCTGGGAGTTCTCCGGCTGATACGGGAGAGTCTTAAACAGGGTCTGATTTCCATGTTAACAGGGACTGTGTGTGCACCCTGCGGGCAGGCCTGGAAGAGCCCCTGGAGGCTGGACATTGACACTAGGCGGGAGGTGGCTGAGGTGGGGCCTGGGGCGGTAGGTCAGGGAGCAGAGACTCAAGCGAGGGCTCAGTTTCTCCTCCAGGCGGTCCTTTTAGCTGCTCCCAGCCTGCAGGCGACAACCTCTCAGCGCTGGCCTCACTCTGCATCCTCATTCTTCAGACCTTCACCTGCCGGGCGGTCTTTGTCATCAGGACACCAGTGGGTGACTTGTGAGCCCCTCTGGAAACTTTGTTCTGACTCCCCCTTCCTGAGGGCGGGCACGTCCTGAGGCTGTGTGATGTTTGCAGCCTGGTCTTGCTCTCCAGCCCCGCGGAGGACTTGGGCTGGAAGTTTTGTTTGCTTTGCCAGGGGGGCTGAACGATTAGCCAAAAAGATGTTGTTGTTGTTGCTTTCCATTTTAACACATTTTATCTGAGTTTTCACTCAATGCCGAACTCTGTGACGGGAGCTGGGGATGTAGAGATGGATCAGACATGCTCCCTGCCCCGAGCAGAGCAAAGGAAGGTGACATAAACCACAACACAGAGAGATACGTAGACACAAAGTACACTGTGAGACCTCCACAAGATGGTGGGATTAACTATGGGAGGGAGTGTTCAGGGAAAGTCTCCTGGAGGAGGTGACATTCAAGATGGGTTTTGAAGGATAAATAGGAGTTCATTCATGGGCCATAGTACAGAAGACTGGCAGGGATTTTAGCAGAAGGAATAGTTTCTGCAGGGCCTGGGAGGGCTGAAGGTATGTGATGGGTACAGAGCTATGATCACTGATAAAGTCCTTTCTGGGTTGCTTGGGTGACCAAGAGTGACTCCAGGGAGCAAGGCATTCATCTTGGAGTACAGTGTGGCAATTCTTCACTGACTGCTTTGCAGCCTCATCCTAGTCCGGCTGGCGTTCTGCATCATGCTATCCTTTCTCCACGGCCTCTTCTCTTTCCCTCTAACTCCCTTGCCTTACTCTGCATTTGCCCCTTCTCAGGTTGTCTGGTGCAGGATGCGAGGCACTGCGGGGCTTTCATAGCCGCACCGTGGGCTCTAAAGCTGCTCCAGCAGCTCATGGAGAGGCAAGGAAGATGGCAGGGACCCCAGGAGGCTGTTGATGCCCAGAGGACCCATGGGGGTCTGTCTGTGGGTGGCAGGACCCCAGCTGTGAAGCTAGGTGTGGGGAAGGAAGGACAATCTCCCCCACGGCTCCCTAATCACCAAGTGGGGCTCAGAGCAGGACTCCACTTTGGAGGTGCCTGGGGTCCCAGCAGGGCAGCTGGTCAGAGACAGCGTCGAGAAGCTACAGCTGTGGCTGGGGGGTGGGACAGGGGGTCCAGTTAGGGATCCCTGCCCCGGGCAGGAGCTTCGGGGGCTCAGAGTGGACAAGGAGGGAGGAATACCAGCTTCATCACCTCGGGAAGGGGGTTGTTTCACGCTGGATTGTTTTCTTCCCCCGAGTGCTGAAACCTGGGCCGCGTGACAAGCCGGCCGTTTCATACCGATACCTCGTCTTGTTTGGGGCTTCCCATGGCCCAGGCACTCTGCTATAGGTTTGAAAACACTGCATCACCTCATCTTCATACAGGCTGTGTGGGAGGTGCTGCTACCATCCCTTCTCCAAGATGAGAAACCACAGCACAGGGCACCTACCCAACAGGGCCCCCGCCGAGAAACCGTAAGAGGGAGGATGGCCAGGAGCTGTGCCCCCGCCACTGCGCTGTGCCACCTCATCCCCAGGACACAGAGAGAGACACCAGGCTGGGCCTGTGCCCCTCTCTCGGCTCCCCACTTTCCCTATAGTGTTTGCTGATGGGGGATGGGCTGCCTCGGGGTAGTGGCTGGGAGAACAGGGCTGCCCGAAGCTAAGCCACCCTGTTCCGCCCTCTCCCATCCCCCAGCCAGGGTTGGCCCTCCTGGGGCTGAGAAGCCACGGGGGGCTGAGTCACAGAGATTTCCTCGGGATTAATGATCCTTCAAGGTCCGCTGTACCTGGTTGCGGTGGAGGCGGTTCGGCTTTTCCAGCCAGGCATTAATCCTAGTGAAATACTTGGTATTTCCAGTCATTCCGGCTGGAATCAAACTTAAATCAAGCCCCAAAGAAGCAAAGCCAGGAGAATGTGAGCAAACTCGCCAAAGAAACCAGGCATCCATCCGGCCTGCTCAGATGTTGGTCTCAGTTCTCAGGAACTGGGGGTCATTCGCAGCCTGTGCCCGGGAAGCAGGAGCAGAAGCCGACAGAGCACCCCCTGCCCTCCCAGTACCCTCCCCACCCTCCGCCACACCTTGTAAACTGCCTGGCAGTCAAATAACAGGCATCTTGTCGGGGCAGCAGAGCGGGGGGCCCCTCAGCGAGATTCCGCTGCTGTCACGGGTCCCCTTGCCCAGGGGCACGCGAGTCTGGTTGGTGGCCGAGGCAGCCCAGCGTAGAGACAGAAGCTCAGGGGCTGGAACCCCTGTGCCTAAACCTGACTCTGTCGCCCACTAGTACATGACCCTCTGGGCCTCAGTTTCCCCAATGGGAAAAACGTGAGACTAGGAGCCTTCCCAGGTGATTGTGACTATGATGTGGGCTAAAACACACAAAGAGCTTGTGTTGTGAGTGTTGTGAGTGCCGCGTGTTAACTGCACCAGCAGGGTCGGGCTAGGGCAAGCGTTGGCCCACCAAGGCCCTCTGCACGCTCGTGTTCTGTGCCTGCTCACTCCCCCTGCATGGAAGGAAGCAGGTGCACAGAGAGTAGCAGGCGCCCTGCAAACCACCCCATTCGGTGGCCATGCGTGTGTGGAGTGTGCCTGTGTGTACCGGCGTCTGTGTGTGTTGACCTGTGTATATGCATGGGTGTGTGTGCACGCGTACACGTGGGTCTAGGTGTGCGGCCCTGTTGGTACATATCTGTGTGTGTGTGTGTGTGTGTGTGTGTGTGTGTCTTGTGTCTCTATATGTGAGCATGTGTGGTTTTTTGTGCATCCGTGTGGAGGCGTGTATATAGGCCTGTGTGTGCGCGTATGAGCGTGTGTATGTATGTATGTACATGTGTACGTTTGTGCTGCGGGTATGTGTGTGGCTGTGCCCGTGTGTATGTGGCTCCAGGTGGAGAGGACAGAGGACCAGCCCGTTTTGGTTCTAGGTCGAGGTGCGGATGGGAACGTGCCCCCATGGTCATCCCGCAGGTCGGCATGAAGCTGTCTGAGGGCACCGGCAGTCGCCGGGACCCGAGAAGGAGGGCTGCGGAGGTGGGCGTGGGGACCGAAGGACATGAGCGCAAGCCGCTTTTACCAAAAAGACACACTGGGGTGCGGAGCAGAGGAGTGAGAAGGGACTCGGTGGTGAGCAGCCCCCTAAAGTAAGTGCTTCTGCCACAGAGAGGAACGTAGACCTCAGAAGTCATTGGTGATCAAGCCAGGACTTGAGAGAGGGTCCACTGATCCCCAGCCCCACTTCCTCACCGCCCGGGCTGCCCCGTGGGGAAAGGCGACTGGGCAGGGATGGTCCCTGGGGCCTCACTCCTCCAGCCATCAGGACTCCAAAGTGCTGGATCCCCACACCGCAGGCCTGGCCCACGGAGGGATGGCTGAGGAGGACTCTGGCGCCCCCAGAAACTAGGGCAGACCAGCGGGTCTCAGAGGGCACTGAGGTGGTTAGAAAAGGGCCAGGCTATTAGAATCATAGCTCTGTTTATGATACATGATATTTGGGCGAGACACGTCACCATCCTGAGCCTTCGTTGGTTCATCTGACCCCACTCCAACCCTGGCCTCAGTGTAGAGCTGAGGTTCAGAGTAAAGCCTTCAGGGGCGCCTGGGGGGCTCAGTCGTTAAGCACCTGCCTTCGGCTCAGGTCATGATCCCAGAGTCCCAGGATCGAGCCCCGCATCAGGCTCCCTGCTTGGCGGGAAGCCTGCTTCTCCCTCTCTCACTCTCCCTCGTTGTGTTTTCTCTCTAGCTGTGTTTCTCTGTGTCAAGTAAATAAATAAATATATCTTTTAAAAAAATAATAGAGGCTTTAGTGCCTTAGTGCCCCCAGAGTGACTCCCAGCCCTGACCCTGAGCAGCTGTTTGCCTTTGGGCAAGTCTCAGCCTGTCTTGTATGTGGCATGGGGTAACAGTGGTCTCTACCTCCTAGGGTTGCTGTATGAACTTGAATAATGCCCCAAAAAACAGAACAACACCAGGCCCGAAGACAGGGGCTAGGGAAGATTGATTACTGTTGCATTTGCTATGATTTCATAAAATCGTTAAACAAAGCAGGCTCGCATAGAGGAGACTGCTGAGCCGTCGAAGCATCTGCAGGAAGGCAGGCAGTGTTGTTTGCTCTCTCCATGGCCCCGTCCCTTAGAGGGCAACATGTTTTCACCCTCCCGACTTTAGACTTGACCATGTGACATGATTTGGCCCGTGGAACATGAATGGATGTGATGGTGCGCTCCAGGTCTCAGCAGAAGCTTTAAAATGCGTCGATGAGAGCTCCTGACCCAGATGGGCAGCTTGGGCCCTGGAATAGGAAGCCGTGGGGCAAACCCCACAGGGGCCTCAGTTGGTGGCCACCCACACGTGATGTGAGAAAGAAATGCTTGTTGTCATTGTGAACCCCTGAGATTTTGGGGTTGCCTGTTATCACAGACCAAACGACACATACAGACAGTGTAACGAAGAAGGGTCTCCAAGGAGGTGTCCGTGACCTACTGGAAAGGACAAGAGCCACGTCTTGTAGTCAAGGAAGGGACTGAAGTAGACAAAATACATGCATGCATGCACACACAGGCACACACATGTACACATAAAACACGAGGAAGCCTCAATACGGTCTGCCCTCCATTTCCCTACGACATGTGGTACTTAGCAGGTCCCTAGAGGTAGCCAGCTCTGTCCCACAGGGTCTCCTCACCCCACTCACTCCCGCTCCTTCTTTGGTCCTGGCTTTGATTTCTGGGTTGTTCTCATTAAGAGAGCCCAAGAAGCCTTTGCATTGGCTTCTGTTTTGTTTACTTTCACTTGTGCCATCCTGTTGTGGACAAGAAGGAAGCACGCCAACATCAGCCCCTGCCACAGACCAGAGGAAACATTTCCTGGCCTCCGGTTGGAAGCGCTTCCCTTCCCGTGGGTCCTCCTTCCAGAGCCAGGTCTATAAACTCGGGGAGAAAATGCTTTGTTGCCACAGTCTGGCCCGGAAGAGGTTTCTCTCAGAGCGGACTGAAGCGGGAGGGGGTGGAGGTTGCCAGGTCCCGGGTCCCAGCAGTTCTCCCAACTGGGCACCGAGGGGCTGGCAGATGCCGCCATCTTGCTTTTGGAAGAGATGTTGCTCACAGATCTGACCTCACTGGTCCGGAACGTTTTCCATTTGGAGTGCTTTCCATTCCAGGAGGCAAAGCAAACATCTGGTCGCACAGTTCCCTTCTTCCCTGCCAGCTACCCCACTGGGGGATCCTAGACATTTGTTCCATCGTTTCTTCATTTTCTTTCCATACCATCTAGCTGAGCTCTGGCTGTTTCTATCTCTCCTCTCACCCAGGGAGCCATTCACAGTCCCTCTCCCCTTGTGTCTGCTCCTGGCCCTGACGGGAATTTTCCTGTGGCTTTCTGTGCTCTCCGACCCTATAATTTACCCCCCAGAGCTTGCAGGCTCTCCCTGCACTGAAGGCTTTCCAAGCAGATCTTGGTCCAGTGTGGTGGCTCTGGGTGACTGTCCCAGAAGGCCTTGGAAAAGCCCCTTCTATGGCCCCGGCAGCACTCCAGCCCCCACCCAAACATGGCAGCTCATGGCAGCTCTGGGCTCCTGCTCAGTGTTTGGGGGGTGCAAGGACCGGAGGCCCGCTCAGGCAGCCTCAGGCGTTGCTGGTAGGGTGTGCGGGGCAGGACTTGTGGAGAACAGCCTCTTGGCTTCTCACCGCTCAGCACAGTGGTCTGTGGCCCCTCAGATGCCACACCATCTTTCCCTGCTCCTGGGTCTTCATGATCCTTGCAACTCAGCTTTCTCAGTCATTCCCATGCCTGCGACCCTGATCTCTCTCCTCCCCGTCTCATTTGCTCCTGCGTGGGCACGATGCCTGCTGCTTTGCAGCTTCTGCTTCTGACAACTCTCTGCGGGTCTCTTAGCTGTGCTAAGAGTGCGTTCTGCCGACGGGGGCCGTCTCTCTGGGGCTGCTACCAACCCCCCCGAGAGGCTTTGGCCAGGGCAGTTCCTTCTGTCTGGCATCTAGTCCTGCCGGACAGTCTCATGTCAGGTCACCTCCTAGGTCTCTGGTGGCTCCCAGCCCCTAGGTGGCTCTTTCAGAGTCAGGTGCCAAGCCTCGTGTCAACTGGTTATTTATGGCCAGCGGTGCATGCTCCGCAGACACACAGCATGGCAACTGGTAAGGAACTGTGCGAGCAACGTGGCTGTCACAGGCACTCGGGGACCCTGCAGCCACCTAACAGCACCCCCACTGCACCAGGCCTGGTCCACGATTTGAGCACCGCTATCTGTCCTGCAGCAAGCTAGCCCGCCTTTCTCCTCCTGCTGCTCGACATGCCACCCGTCCAGTAGGGCCGTTCTTCCTGCCTGTCCCCATGCCCCTGTCCAGAGTCTCCCTGCCACCCACCCCTCCTCAAGGGCCCGCTCAGCTATCCCAGCTCCTCCTCGAAGTTTCCCTCACAGCTTCCAGGCTGTCTCCGGGGCTGCCGTAGAGCCTGACCCCCGCGTGCGGTCTGTTCTGCACTCTTTTCCATGCAGCGTCCTCACACTGCTCCTCAGTGGGGCTGACGCGTGGCAAGGGCCACCGTGGGGTGTCAGTCATCCCCACCACGGGTACCCCACAAACAGTCCCGCTTCCCTCCTGTGGGCCAGCCTCTGCAGACAGACAGGAGACAGGAGGGCTCCTGGTGGAGAGATCGGGCCGGAACTCGAGAATGCTTCACCAACAACAGCAGTATTTGTGGAATTTGATCATGCCGCTTCCTTGCTTAAAACCCTCCTTTCTGTTTGTACCAAGGGTCCCAGGGAGCCCTCTCTGGAGCCTGCAAGCACCTGCCTGACCCAGGCCCCCCTGACATCCTCGGCTTTCTTTCAAGCCACGCTCCCCAGACCACCCTGGCTTTTCAGTCCCTCAAAGATACCAGTCTTTCTCCTGGCCTCATGTGGCAGCTCCGTACGGCAGGGGCGAGGCTTTTTGACCTCCACAGTGCCTGAAGTGATGCACAGCCATGAAGGTGTTCAGTAAATCTTTTTCAGTGATTCAGTGAGCAATGTGTACATTGATGTGAATGGAGGGAAAAATCAGTGGGTACATATGAGGAGCAAGGAGGAGGCGGGCCAAGCCAGACTAGGGAGGGCAGCGGTGGGAGACAGGCTGAAGGGGGTTGGGGTCAAACTGTGAGGCCCTGGGTGCCAGGCCCGAAGTCTGGCCTGTTCCCATCGGCTGCCGCCAGCAGCCGGGAGGTCCCACTGAGGAAGGGGGGTGAATGATTCTGGAAGAGGCCTTGGGCCCTCACGGGCAGAACAGCTTGATGCACGAGAAACCTGAAAGTCAAGAGATAGGGAGTTTTGGAGATACCCTAGGGCTGGCTAAGGACACACACCGACTTGGGAGGTGGGGAGCAGGGGACATGGGAACAGAGAGCTCTGGAAGCCTGATGGGGGGTGCAGGACAGACTTACTGGTGGAGGAGACTCAGAGACTTTCCACAGGGGCCACAACCTGATTTCTAGGAGGACAAAGGAATGTAGAGGCTGAGCAGGGGCAGGTGGTCAGACCAACAGCACAGGGGGCGACCATGTTGGTGGGGACAGGGGCTTTGCCCGAAGTCCCACAGCCCTGGTTCACTTCCCTGCTCTGTCGCTTACCAGCTGGCTGGGCTGGGCTAACCACTCAGTGTCTCTGAGCCCCAGCTCCCTTACGTGTTCCGGGGGAACAATAATGTTCTTGTGGCCGAGGCTCGCTAAGGTAATGCAGGTAGAGGGCACAGCGCGGAGCCTGACGTGCAGTCCATCCTGGGTTAAGATGTGACACTTCTTTGGTAACTAATATTATGAATACAATAATAATAACGTTAATCCCACAAACTGGCATCCCTGGAAGGACGCGTGCTTGAAGACGGACGCACAGGAGCTCAGTTGCAGAATGAGGTTCACAGGAGACTAGGAAGCTGGGCGGTGGGAGCCCCCTGGCCTGCATCTGGGCTCTCGGGGAGGTTTTGAAGCCTCTCCATGGGGACTGAAGCCCTGGGATGAACAAGCCCGTGCACCAGAGCCTGGACTCAGCCGGGAGGAGCTGGGGGGCACAAACAGTGGGGGTGGGGTGCTCCTACTACCTGGGGCCCATGTTGCCATCTGGCATCTCCCCTGCTCCTTGGGAATGCTTCCCACAAAGCGCATGACTGAGGCAGCCCCCAAAACGACTGTTCTTGGGTTTGGCCGAGGATTCGAGTTACCTGGGGCTCCCTGTCTGCAGGCAGAGCGGTGGCACAAGCATGCTTCATGACCGAAGAGGCAACTCTCTGGACAGGAGACGTTTGTCAGGCTCCCCTCCAAGCGGGGTGGCATTCGGGCTTCTGCAGAGCGTCTTGGCTCCGCCCAGCTTTCTGGACCGAGGGCACTGACTCAGCCCCGCATGGCCTTTGTCTCTGACAATAGCACCTGGGAAGGGAGTGGACAGCTCTGACTCTGAGCCGAGAGCAAACCTGGGCCCAGCTGCTCCTCCACGGTGGGTTCCGTGGCCACTCCTGAATGGCTCTGTGCTCCCGTCACAAATCTAAAAGCGTGGAGATGATGCTCGTGGACTCCTTAGTCTGAAAGTTTGGTAAATGCTAGCTAGTGATTAAAATTCGTCGAAAAGCTGTCCCATCCATGATCATGGTTCACCCTCACGATAAAGCCATGGTCCAGGGAAATCAGCTATGATTAGCCCTGTTTTATAGAGGAGCCCAGAGAGGTTACCTGGCTGGCTGAATTTCACGTCAGCCCAAGTCTTTGCACCTCCAAGCTGGTGCTCTGTTCCCTAAGTGCGGGGTTTCCAAAGAGCCCCTTTGTGGCTTCTTCAGATTCTGATTTAGAAGGCATGAGGTGGTTCAAGAAATGATCATTAACCATTAACGACCTCCCCCCACCCACATGGCAATGTAGGGAGCAAATGTGAAGCTCCCAGCCGAGGTTGTTGGACTCAAGTCCCTCGGGAAAAAAGGAACATGACAGGTGGCCCTGGGAAAATAGTGGAAAATTTTCTAAAGAGAATTCTGATTCTCCCCAGGCCACAGCACTAAGCTCCAAGAAAGAAGGTGGAAAGGGGGTGTCCCCAGAACTGCCCAGGAGCCTAAAGGATGCCCCCTGCCCTCAAAAATTCTAGAAAGAAAAAAAAAAAATTCTAGAAAGACATGGCTCTTCAACCGTGGGCAGCTCTGGAGCGAGATGATGGGAACCCGAATCCTTTCTCCCTGGCTTGCAAGCCTTGTGGCTTTAACAACTCCTTTTACCTGTCTTGCTTCCATTTTTTTCCAAACAAAAGATCCTACCAGGAAACAGCCTTTGGTATAGCTCCCGGTACATAGTGAGCACTTCATCGTCGTGAGCTACTGCCCTGAGTTTTGTCGTCACTGACTTTGGCAGGCTCTCCTCCTTTTCGCTGCTACTTCCCTGTGGCTACGGCCGGACCCAGCCAGGAACAAAGAGGCACAAGGAAGAGTGTGGAAATGAGGCCGACCCAACAGATGATCAGGTCAGCTTTCCTGCAAAGCTCTGTAATCCCTGCTCGGAGCCTTTCCTCGAATCGGAGTGACTAGGGGCCCCATGGGGTGCTGGCCAGGTGCGGTGACAAACCCCAGCCGTCCGGCTGCCATTGCCCAAAGCCACCTTGGAAAGGATGGCCATTGTAAAGCTAGCTTTGCTCTCCGGGACACGTGCCACAGGGGAGAGGCATGGCCGATGGCCCAGACATGTCGCTCTCAGCCACCCCTCAGAGCTGTGTCTTCTGCACAATACAAGACAGGTGGGGGCTCTCCTCCATGCGATGGCAAAAGGCACAGATCAGGCCAAAGAAGTGGGTGCCCAGAAGAACTGTCCACTCTTTCTTTGCCTGTCCTGGTGTTATTAAGACTTGGGTAATGCTTTTAGTGCCGAGAACTGTGTCTCATCTTGGGCTTTCTCCGTTACCTCCAACCGTGCTCTGGGGGATTTGTTCAGTGCAGAACAAATAGAACTGTATTTTGTATTGGATCATTGGCAGCAAGAACGGGTTCTCACTGCCCTCTGGCCTATGAAACCAGAAGCAAGACTAGGCATCATCCGATGGAAACATGAAGGCCAATTCCCTCATTCAGGCATACAGACTACAGGCCAGAAGGGCATGGGACCCCCCGCCTCACTGTGTGGTGGGGAACCCCAAGGCTCGGCACAATCCCACGAAGGTCCCCAGCTTATCTTGTGTGGAACAGACATCACTTTTGGATGTTTGCCAGGGCTGTAAGCTTAATGAGGCAGAAGCTGGTTTATCTTGAATTGTGATTATTAAAAAGGATGATTTTAAAGCCATTCTCTAAGCTTCAAAGACTGAATTATGCTTAGTGGTTGGGGGTTGCACAGTGCTGTGTATGAAGCTGCCATCCTCAAACATTAATGTGCATAAAACCAACCAAATAATTTTAGGTGTGGTCGTCGGTCATTTGGGTCAGAATGATCAGGGGTACTTGTCGAAATCAAAGACCCGCGCCTCTCATTGAGCCCAGATCTTTGGCCACACAGACTATTCTATTTATCTAATGGGTGGATGCTAGTTCTTGGAATACTAGTGGAAAAACCAGAAGTGTAGGATCTAAGAGTCCTTGCAATGTCTACGCAGCTGTGATGTCAATAGGGAAGCCCATTCCCTGCTGACAGGTGATCTGAGGGCCAGGGTGTCGATGGGCAATGATTGAGCACAGAGGGCTTCCAGGCAGAGGGCCTATCCAGTTGCAAGAGCAAAGAGGAGAGTGTGAGTGTGCTGGAGTGGGGGCGTGCTAAGGCTGACTTGCTCATCAATGAAGATTCTGAATGGAACATCCTAAGCTGCTATTTCTTCGGGGCATTAGAATTAACCTTCATTCCTGTAAAAAGTGCCCCGTGACAAATACAGTTCTGCAAGTGAGCTTCTGGTCAGACTCTCACCCACGCGCACCTGCCCGTGCACTAAGAGCAGCGCCTCCTGACATTTCTTCTGTTCAATGTTCCCATTTCTCAGAAGAGGAAACTGAGGCACACAGAGATTAAACAGCTTTCCAGAGGCCATACTGCCAGAAAGGGGCAGAGCAGGGCTACGAATCCAGGCCTGCCTGACACCAAAATCTTCCTCTTATCCCCAGGTTTCTTTAGATGTGGTCTCGGTCATTTGGGTCAGAACTATCAGGGGTACTTGTCAAAATCAAAGACCCCTGGAATGGAAGGCTCTGGGGTCGGGACTGGGAATATACCCCAAATACCCCATGGGTTCTAGCAGTCTCGAAAGTTGAAGAACAAATCGCAAAGCAACAAACAGTGCTCACGGATGGGAAGCCCTCTCTGGGTACTTCAGGTCAGGACCCCAGACCAGGGCTCCCATCCCAGGAGCTCAGCTCCAGTGTGACTGGTACACCTCTTGGCAGGACTGGTGGAACCCTGTGATCAGATCCTTCCCCTCCTTATAGGGGGCCATCCTGAACCCCAGGTAGGTGCTCTGGGCTGACTCAGCACCATGGCCAGAGCATCTTCTGGCCTGCAGTTTCAGCTGGTCACACAGTCCGCAGCATCAAGATCGAGGGAGCTGTTTCACCTTGCCCCAATGGATGTGAGCAAACGGCTGCAAAACAGGCCTCTAAACGCCATAGCCTTGTAGGAAGCCTGCTGCCTGGGAGCTGGGTCATGACCAGCACCTCGCCCTTGGCTTTAGCTAGTTTGTACGGATTGGGGGCCCACGTGGTTACAAAACCTTCTCTGTACAGTCTGCAAGCAGTAGGCCTGTGATTATTGGAGGCCCTTTCGTACAAAACAAGCCCTTTGGGAGACAGGCTATCACAGCTCCCAGGTTCTACTAACACAATAATCCCTTTACTTGGAGATGGCACCAGCTTGATGGGGAAGGATCTTTGGCCTGGAATGGATGGGCCCAAAATAAGACAATGAGAAAGGAGGGAGGAAAACAGCCACGCCTGTAGACAGGTGTGTCACACTGATGTTTGTGGATGAGCCCACTGTCCCTGTAGCTGGTGGCCCCCCTCTACTGTCCCTAGGGCATCTGTTCCCTGGGACTGTACCCATGTGACCACAGCTGAGCACATCTGGCCCCGGGAGGCCAACCTCCCAGCCACCAGAGAGAAGACGCACATCCACGTAGAGTTGCTGGTGCCTACCTGCCCCTCCGACTTCCTCTCTGGGAGTTTAGGTTTTAGATAACAAAGGAGTTGGGGATTTGTGGTAGAAGGAGACTAGAAAGAAAAGAGCAAAGTCTCATTAATTATCAGAGATCAGTAATATGTGTTGAGATGACAGAGAGAAAAGTGAGCCCCTGGAACATTTTAGTTCCCCAAGCATGTACCAGGCACAGTGAGGTCAGTTCTCCCCTGTCTGGGCTCCCTGGGAGCTTCCTGTCTCCTCAGTATCCCAGCAACATTCAGATAAATCTTATTATCTACAGCCTAAGAAGAGAGTTTCTTTTGCTGTCACCGCAGGTGGAGCTTCTTCCCACCACTCACTGCAGTGGTGGCCTGTGGTCTGGGGCTCCAGAAAGAGGAAGGAAATGACTATCATCAAGGCACCATAGTATGACAGGGACTCTCTGACATTGAATGGGTTGTTTTACATAATCCTCACGATCCCTTGGAGAGACAGGGAGGGTGATTCTATTTATGAATGAGCATCCTGAGGGCCTGAGGGCAGGATGATAGTATCATAGACTCTCGAGCTCCGTGTTCATGGCCCTGCTCTTCTTGTGCTATGTATGTGATGATCAGCACGAACTGGCCATGTGTTTCTCTGTTTCAGTTTCTATATTGAAAACAACAACAACAAAAAACAAAACCGACATGGATGTCCTCCCTGGGGGCCCCTGGAGAGAGACAGCCCCTGCAGTGCTTCTGGGGACACTGTGTGTATGTGTGTGTGTGTGTGTGAGCTCTGGGCACATCGGGCTGGAAGGGACCCTGGAGATCCTCCAGAGGATTCCCTTCCTTTGTCAAGAGAGCACACAGAGAGCGTCCCAGGAACAGGAAGTCTCTTGGACGGTCTCTAGATACCATTTTTTGAAAACTTCCCATTTGCCATATACACTTATGAGTATATACGAATTAGCTCACTTAATCGTCACAACACCAAGATGAGAGAGGTTCTCTTATTATCACCATTGTTTTTTTAAGATTTTATTTATTTATTTGTCAGAGACAGAGAGAGAAAGAGCGCACACAAGCCGGGGAGTGGGAGGCAGAGGGAGAAACTGACTTCCTGCTGAGCAGGGAGGCCGTGTGAGGCTGGATTCCAGGACTCTGGGATCATGACCTGAGCCCGAAGGCAGACACTTAAGCATCTGAGCCACCCAGGCAACTCTATCACCATGTTATTATTTTGAGATAAGGATACTGAAGTTCAGAGGTTGGATAAATCTCCCAGAGAAACAGGCTGAGCTGGGACTTGAACCCAGCCTGTCTGATCTGGGCGCCCCTCTTTCCAACCACCAGATGAATCATACCCTTCACACTGTTGCTTTTGTCCTGCTACCGAGAACTGGTGCTCAAGCTGGCTTAACTGACCATCATGTTACACATGGGGCTGCCCTCCCAGGCCTCTGTTTTCCTTGACACTTGAGAAAACTTGGTTGTTGAGGCCAACATTGCTGATGCTTGCTCACTGTGCAATCAAACAACAAAAGCAGAGTTTTATTTGTAAAGGAAAAACAAAACTAGTGTAGGAAGTATCCATGTGTAAGGTGGCACAGGGGGACTGTGGGACCATGACGATATCATTTGGAAGGTCGGCTTGAGGGAGGGTGATGTAAAATCAGAATTCTCCTTGATTGTCAGACTTGGCACTTTTTGTTGGGTTAACATGGCACCCCTTTTCTCTGTTGGACAGCATTTGAATTGTAAAAAAATTATTTAATTTTATCAGGTGCTGTTGGTTGCCAAGTATCAGAAAATATAGTTAAATTAGCTAAACACAAGGAGTCGTGGGCCCCTGAAGAGAAAATTTCGGTGGCAGTGTGGCTTTCTCACCTCGTTGTCTTGAGTTGTTGGTCCCGCCCTTGCTGGTGTGTGCATGACACGCTGGCTTCTCTCAGACAGGAAAACAATGGCACCTGTTCCGGAACTCACCTCTACACATTATCCCACCCAAACAGAGATGACCGTTCACCACTTCCCTTTCTCCAACCACTGAGGCAACTTCCCATCCCTAAATAATCTCAGGGCCAGGGGGTGGAAGTACCCTGATGGCTTGGGCCCACGATTTTGGGACATGAGGTGCCATCCACATCCACTCTACCCAAGCATTGTGGCAACTCCCAAGCCAGGGAAGAAGAAATGGATACTGGGTACCAGCCAATAATTCTCATTACAGACATTGCCTACTTTCTTCCCACTTTTTAAGAAGTTTATTAGTTTTTAATCAAAGTATAGTTGACACTCAATGTTACGTCAGTTCCAGGTGTACAACATAGTGATTCGATTAAGTCCATACCTTCTGCTGGGCTTACCACAAGTGTAGTCACCATCTGTCACCACACAGTGACATTACGATACCATTGACTATATTCTCTGTGCTGTGTCTTTTATTCCCATGACTTATTCCCTCATCACTGGAAGTCTGTGCCTCCCGCTCCCCTTCACCCATTTTGCCCAACCCCCAACTCCCTCTCCCTGGCAACCATCATATCGTTCTCTGTATTTATGGCTCTGTTTCTCTCATTGTTTATTCGTTTTTCAGATTTCACACATAAGTGAAATCATATGATATCTGTGTCTGTCTGACTTCTTTCACTCAGCATAATACTCTCTAAGTCCATCCATGTTGTCCCAAATGGCAAGATTCTATCCTTTTTTATGGCCGAATAATTTTTTTCACTTTTAAGCAAGGAATATGAATTATGTTCTATCATCCCTAGTGTTAGGTTTTAGTCTTTCCCCGTGATCGGCTGAACTTCATTCGCTACAATTCCCGAGGTCCATTAATTAAAAAGCAATCACTATTACTTACTCCCCATTTCATAGACTGAAAAAACTAGGGCACATTGCAATAAATCTTGACAGATAATTAAAATTATACTATTCTACTGAAAATTGCAAAGCCTTAAACATTCACTCCCTCTCACAAACAGTTATTACTAGGGCCAAACTGGGTACTCTCAAATCCCCTGGATAATTTCAAGCCCTGGCCTGGGGTGGACTTGGCCCAGGGGCCCAGGGGTTCTGGATAAGATGAACAGGGCCACCCAGGGTCAGGGAAGCCCACAGCCCACCTGAAGCCCTCTTCCCCAAAGTCAAGAAAATGGGCCAGATGACTACTCTGGGTTCCTTTGGGCTCTGTCATTCTCTAGCGTAGAATCTGCCTTACACAGTCCTATGCTTTAGGCAAGGAAATCAGTGGTAATAGTTGATCCAGTAAGCCAATGGGATCCCTTCCTCCTACCACTCCCCCTCCCAGGATAAGAGTAACACAGTGATTCTCAAACTTTTGGTCTCAAGACCCTTTTATAGGACCCCTTACAGTCCCCTTGAGAACACCAAAGGACTTGTGTTTAACTGAGTTATTTCTGTGGGTATTTAATGTATTAGGAATTCAAACTGAGTAAGTTCTAAAACATAAGAACATAGAACGACACATTCCATTAGCCTCAGACTGATGTCAGGCCTGGTAACTCCAGTGTCACCTGGGAGGGATGAGAATTCAAAAGGCAAACAAATGACTTAGAATAATATTAAAGTAGTTTGGATCCTGGTCTCCCTCTGGTAGCACATAGATTTTTGAGAAAACAGGCTTTTGAATCAGACTGTCTGGATTCAAATTCTAGCTTCACTATTGAACCTTCTCGTGTCTCAGTTTCTTCATCTATAAAATGGGGACAAGAATACAATTAACCTCCCGCGGCTGTTGGAAGATTTGATAATACGAATATTTGCAAGGCACTTAGAACAGCACCGAGATGTAGTAAATACATTATAGTAATAAATAACAGTAACACTATTGTTAATAAATACCAATTATTCTTGGCCTAAAATTGGAGCTTGTAAGTCACTAGTGTAAGTGCAGCCCTTCCTCCTGGGGCTTGCCTCTCTGCCCACTTCGTGGATGCTGGTGTTGTTTCCCTCAGCCCCTCTGAGGCTGTGAGCTCTCAGGACCCCCCACGGTGCCCAGCGCTGCGTCCTGCATAAGGGAAGAGGCCACATTGACCGAATAATGGTATAGCTGACTCTGTCTCCAGTGAGCAAATAGAGAAGTCAGAGCTAGCAGCCAGGGCCCCTAACTCACTGTGTTGAGGGCAACACCACAAAATGACAGCTCACCCGCTCGCTGTGGTCAAGGACATAATTAACTTAGAACACTGCGTTTTCTAGATCTGGCATTCTAGAAATCGAAAACGAACCGTTGTATTCATGAATGCACATAGGAAAGCATGTTGGACAGCATCCACTTGTCCTTCCAGATCCTCTTTCTTCCCTTCCCACTCTGTGTCTCGAGGAGGCTGACTTCGAGGGACCGTACTGACCTGCCTTCTGCTGGAGCCTGGCCACCGGGAGACAGAGGCAGGAGATCGAGGGCATGGGGAGCAAGCAGCCTGGTGGTTTTCCTCTGGGTCCCTCCCTGCTGGCAGCAGGTCACTGTCCAACTAGAGGCTATGGCTCCTGTTGGTGGCCCCTCCTCGCGCCTGAACATGTGCGTGTGAGAGTGTGTACCAGCACGCGCACGCTCGTGTGGAAGGACAAACCCAGAGTGTTAACAGGATTGTTGCTGTGTGGTTGGCAATGATTTATCTCTTCCTTCTGCTTTTCTACATTTTCCGATTTTTATGTAGCACACAATATTTCTGTTAAAAAATATTAAGAAATAAAAGATCACAGATTTGTGAAATCCAGTTGTTTCTACCTAAGAGGATTCAGGTTCAGGGGAGACTAGAAGCGCTCGGATCCAGATCCTTTGGGAGGTAGATCTGGGCCCCAATCCACTTTGACTGAAGGAAACTAAAGACACTGGTCATTACCCCTAGATCAGATGTCATGAGGATTAATGAGATAAACATGTCTGCAGCTTGGCATTCTTAATGTGATTAAAAAGAAAATAAGAGGTCCATTATCATGCCTTGGCTCCGAGGTGGCCCTTCGACCTTGCTGCCATCCTGACTGCGGGGGTCACGCCAGGTGTGCAGGAGAGGCGAGAGGACCAGTCTACCACGGGGCAAGAGCACTCCTCCGCCTGGCGGCCTTCCAGCTCCAGCATGTGTAGACTCATCTGAGGATATGCTAAATGCAGATTCCCAGTAGGGCCAACATGCGGCCCAGGAATCCCATCCCAGAGAAGCCGGCCCTCCTCCACCCCCACACACATACACATTATGATGAATGCAGGCGCCTTGGCCGCTAAATTTTGGATACAATTCCTGCCTCTTTTGGGCTGTCATCCCGAAGACTCAGTGAGCAGAGGAAGGGAGGAGAAGGAGGGTGGAGAGAATTGGGTGGCCCAGAGGGCCAGTCAGCAGAGGCCCAAACCAACTGGTCATCACCAGGAGGAAACCCACAAGCGGGACATTGAATCCGCCTGGGCGATTAGGCTCCGGAAACCACGGGGACCCACTGGAGGCTTTGACTGATGCTGTGTTCTTTTCCATTTCTTCTCTGATTACATTGATCCTGTACTTTTGCTGATGTTGTGACAGTCTAATTATAGACTTTCAGGCTGCTGAGCAAACAGTCGTCCCCTCTCGGTAAATCCGCCTGTTACACAAGCGCCAGCCCTGGGACACTGTCATTACATGCAGCTGACCCCATGATGGGCCAGGCAGCACCGCCACACACCCGTTACAGCCTCCCTGCCGCGGCTGGAGCTCTGGGTGCTGCAGGTAAGCTAGGCCAGGCCCTCTGTTTCTTTTTTTTTTTTTTAACAGACAGGTAAACTGAGGCACAGAGCTGTGGCTAATACATCACAGAGTCAGGAATGAAAAATGAAACATGATGGGGAGTAGGGGTGGGAACAGATGTTATCCAAGGCCTCTTTCTTTCCTTCTTTCTTTCTTCTTTTCTTTTCATTCTTCTACCGAACATCCATGCAGGGCCTATTCTAAGAATTTTGAAGAGGAAAAATGTCACCTGACCAAGAGCAGAGAGTACTGACAGGGTTGTGTGAACTGGATGGCCTCTGTCCTTGAAGATTCTCAAGAATCCACTTCCTGGTCCTTCAAGTTGTAGGCTTCAGAAACTTGCCTGTATCCTAGAGCTAGATGGACCAAAAGATACCGACTCATTCAAGCAATGCTCACAAGAGAGGGATGTAAAGGCTGTAAGGAAGGGGTACGCGTTCCAGCCATCCGGCATCTGAACATCCTTCCTCTGTTTGGAGAACCACCTACGTTAAGAGGTAGAGCCCACTCACCAGAATTAAAGCTGAAAAGATCCCATAATCTGTTTCTGAGCCATGTTCGCAACCAGGACTTGGACCCATGATCCGAGCTCTGTCAATCAGATGCTCCCACCCAGATTTTGAATCAGAAGCTTATGGTGGGATGAAGCAGAGATGTAAAGACTCCAGTTATCAATGGGTGATGGCCATGGTGGGGGCGGCAATTATATCCAGTTTCCAGAGGTAGTAGTGACTGATGATAACTTCATGGCATCTTCCCTGGACCAGTTGCGTGGTATGATCTTCGAGCCACGTTCCTTGTAGGAGAGCCAAATGGCAAAGCTCTCCAGCCAGTCCACTGATGCTGTGGGCAACCTGGTATCTTTTAAGTAAATTCCATCTTGCTTGAATCTTCCAGAGTCATTTTCAAATGCTTGCAACTGAAAATCCAGGCTGACATGAGAACTGGGAGACGCCTGTTTGAACATTGAGAACCACAGCACGCCGGCGAGTTAAATGTTCCTAGCAGGTTGGCTCCCTGTTCCTCTGGCAATATATGGGCATTAGGAGTCCCTTCCCCAGCAGGCATGGAGTCTAGTGCCGGAAGTTTCAGGCAGTACAACCGCTCGTGAGAGAGACACCCGGGATCTGAATGCAAGTCGGCTTCTGGGTGCACATGGTTGGTAAGGAGATATGAAATGATCAGCTAACAATTTACACTTCCATGGAATCCCTTTTCCCTGAAGGAGGATTTGAAAACGTTAATCCTCAGATAAGAAATCTGGGGCCCCAGAAGTGAAGGGAGCCACGCCAAAGCGTTGAGAATTTCCCCTCCTCTGTTCTCGTCCAGCTTGCTTGCCAAGCCATCCTGACGGTAAAGTGAGAACGGGCCCGTGGTTGGCAAAGAGAGAGAAGTCTTGTAAAAAGGCAACTGTTTTCACATGAATTCACTGCCTCATCTGAGTGGACATACCTCCACGAAGCAGAGAGGCTAATTACCCTTCCCTTTTTTGGATATGGAAGCTAAGACTCAGAGAGGTTGAGTCATGTGACTTAAACCCAACATCCTTTCCGCGGTGACACCGTCACGGAGGTGGGCAGGAAGGGGGTCTAGAGACACCGGCTCAGAAAGCTGAAGACAGCACTCCTCATCTTTAGCATCTTCCATTCTCTGGAAGTGCCGCCGTCACCCTCTGCCCCTTCCTGGGCCCCCGTCTTACTCTTTTCATGCTGCCTCAGTTTCCCAGGGCCCACATGGCCACACTAGGTTTGAGCCTGCCGTGACATCACTGCCCCAAGATGCAGCTAGTTCCCTCGTCCCTGTCCCATCGGATTGGACCGGTCTCAGGTCAACTCCTCCTGTGCTTTGCTCTAAATACAATTTACACCTTATTCCTGACCTAGTTCTCTTCCCACAACCCCCCAAAAATATTGGCCCTAGGGAATCCAAGAAGAGATAGAGTTCTAGGGGGGAAGTGGGGAGCCAAGTCGTGCCTTGGCCTCATCAGAAACTCATTAGGATGTTGAGAATGCCTCTGTGGTGGTTTTAAAATGGGCTCACAGTGCTGTGGTGCTCCTTTGTTTCTCGAGCTACGTGTAGTGACGCTAGTGTATTCAGTGGGTGATGGTTCCTTGAGCTGTGCTTTTATCATTGGCACTTCTCTGTCCATATACACAATCAAAACTTTACTTAAAGATCATTTTTTAAAAGATTTGTTTATTGGGAAGAGAGAGAGTGAGTCAGAGAGTACATGTTGGGGGGGGGAATGACAGAGGGAGAGGGAAAAACAGGCTTCCCGCTGAGCAGGGAGCCTCATGTGGGACTCAATCCCAGGACCCTGGTATCATGGCCTGAGTCGAAGGCAAATGCTTCACCGACTGAGTCACCTAGGCGCCCCTAAAAATCATTTTAGGAAAGGTATTTGGAAGAAGGTAGTTTAAAAACATTTATCATGATAATCCACCTTGAGATAAGGTACCTCAAAAACTTAAGACTTAAGAAACTAATAAATGAGGATATCTGGGTACTATACAGAAGTGTTTTTCTTGTTTTTGTTTTTGTTTTTTGCATTACAAAAATAATAGGTGATAGAATGTCTTTGCTTCCCTAAGAATTTAGAGTAAGATTCTACTGAGACATGAAACCTTTTCAGAGTCATGGCCACAAGGGAGGCACATCTGCATTTTAAAAATGATTTCCTCCCTCTGCTCATCTTTCCTTACTTTTTTTTTTTTTAAGATTTTATTTATTTATTTGACAGAGAGAGAGATCACAAGTAGGCAGAGAGGCAGGCAGAGAGAGAGGAGGAAGCAGGATCCCACTGAGCAGAGAGTCCGATGTGGGCCTCAATCCCAGGACCCTGAGATTGTGACCTGAGCCGAAGGCAGAGGCTTAACCGACTGAGCCACCCAGGTGCCCGTTCCTTAGCTTTTGTAGGTATAGATAAATGAAACACTCAGAATGCAAAGGTCTTTAAACCATTGTTGATTGGATGTGTACTGGCAGGGCTGGAACTTGGCAAGGAGACCCCAGTAATCTTGGAAAGTTTCAGTATTTGGTTGTGTGTCCAGCGGTCAATGACTCCCGAGACTCCTTCCAGCTCTAGGATGCCACAGTTTTATGAAGTAGAAAGAACACTGTGTCTTTTACGAAACAAAACAGACAAACAAACAAACAAAATCAAAAACAAAGTTCTAGAAAAGTCGAGCAATGCCCCAGGAATGAAAAGGGGACCAAATATATATATACATATTTATGAATAATTAATTTCTTTTCTGGCTCTTGGTTCTCCCCCCATCCTAATGGCCAAAGTTACCTACTGGTCAGGAAGCTGAACAAAATTTTACCCCCACAAAGGTAGAACCAAACCATCGCAGATCAAATTCTAGATAAGAATTTCCCTGAACTGTGTTCTACCCTGAGGCTACTTGTGCTAATGTTTTCACCAGGTACTGAAAAAATAGAAATGGTTCAAGAGTCAATGTAATACAAAATTTTACATGAAGTTTATTGTGCTCGTGTGTCCTGGGTTTTTCCTGGACATTCTGAATTCTAAGTGGTTGCTTTGTTCTCTAAATGAATTTTTCATTCAACAAGTATTCATATATTCATCCATCCATCCATTCATTCATTCATTCAACAAAACTTCTTGCCACTGGTGCTGAGCTAATTTGATATCCAAATGGGAAAAAAATACATCTTGACCTTAAACTGCAGAAAAAGTTAATTTGAGATGAATCATAGACCTAACTATGAAGGTGGCAATCAAGTTCCTAGAAGAAAACAAAGGCGATGATCCCTATGGCCTTAGCCAGGTGACGATTTCTTAAACAGGACATAAGAAAGCCCCAGGTCCTAAAAGATAAGATTAATAAATTAGACTTCTTTAAACTTAAAAATTTCTGCTTATCAAAAGAAAGCATTCAGAGAATGAAAAGAAAGTCACAGGCTGGGAGGAGAGATTTGTAATACACATATTGGGCAAAGGACTTATACCCAGAATATGCAAAGAACTCTCACCGGTCACTAAGATAGACAGCTCTCAAATGGGCCAAAGGCCTGAATAGGCACTTCAAGAGGCCAAGCGCATATAAAAATTGCTCAACATCACTAACCATCAGATAAATATAAATTCAAATCATAATGAAATGCACATCCACTTTTTTAAATTAAAAGACTGATAGCACCAATATTGGCAAGGATGTGGAGCGACCAGAGGTCTCATATCACTGGTCAGTATACAAATCATTATACCACTTGAGTACACTATTTGGCAGTATATCTAAAGCTTAAAAAGTATATATTCTGTGATCCCCCAATTCTAATCCTTAGTATAAATCCAACATAAAAGATATGTCTATGTAAGCCCGAGGGTACAAAATTTCAGTTATGCCTTATGAATAAGTTCTGAGGATCTAAACATGGGGCCTATAATTAATAATGCTGTATTATATACCTAAAATTTGCAAAGGGAGTTGATCTCAAGCATTTGCACTACACATACATGTGGTATCAGCGTGAGGTAGTCTATGTTAATTAGGTTGGTTGTGGTAATCATTTCACAATATGTTTCAAAACATCATGCATTACACCTTAAATATACATAACTTTTACTTGTCAACTACATCTCAATGAAGCTTGAAAAAGGAGCTAGTTTGTAGCAGCTTCATTCAGGATAGACAAAAACTTTTTTTTTTTTACTGTGTTATGTTAGTCACCACAGTACATCATTAGTTTTTGATGTACAGTTCCATGATTCATCGTTTGCATATAATACCCAGTGCTCCATGCAACCCATGCCGTCCTTAATATCCAGCATAATATACAACAATGGAAAAGAATGAACCACTGTTACGTACAACAGAATGGATGAATATTATAGACATACTGTTATGTGAAAGAAGCCAGACTCAAACACGCACATACATGTAATTCATCCACATCAAGTTTGAACCCTGGAAAACTATGGCAACAGAGGTCGGTATAGTGTTTACGCTTGAGTGACACTGAATGGGAAGGGGCATGAGGAAGCTGGAGATGTTCTACACCCTGAGCTGGTTGGCGGCCACATAGGTGTACGCATATGTAGAAATTCATCATTGTGTACCCACCAGCTTTGTGCTCTATACTGAATTTATACCTCAAAAAGTGAGAAAAAATCAGACCATATATCCTGATTTCATGTCCAACAATATAGTCACCGTGACTTGCCCTACAAGCAGGCATACTGAAATCCTAGCTCATCAACGTTCCAGGAGACCTCTCCCGCCCCCACAGAGCTCTGGAGATCTTGGCAGACATTGTTATTTCAGGCGGGGATGAAAGGGGAGGGATAGGGAAATACCGCATCTGGGAAATAATCTTTTTCTCCACCTCCCAGTAGAGGATCAACACAAGCTCCATAAATGTTTCTGATAAATAACAGCTACTCTTTGACATAAACAACACTTACCACACACTTCGCATCAGACACTGCACTGTTAGCTTTGCATCTTCCTATTTGGTACTTATACAAGCCTAGAAAGCTGCTCTATTTTTAGTCTCGTCATACAGGTGAGGAGAGAGATTTATGGAGGGTTGGTTAAGTTCGTTGCCCAAGGCCTTACAGATAGCGGAGATCTCAAGCCAGATTGATCTGAGTTTAGAACCTGGACTCCAGGCCGCTTGCTATGGAACGAGTGGATGGTATCCAAGCCCCGCTTGCATGTTATGTAACATACGCGACGTTTCGAGCAGGGCTGAAGCCGTCGCGGTTGCCCGCCTTGGCGACGGACTCCTTGAGGCCCTCAGTCCCACTAACCGCACACAGGTTGTAACTGCAGGCAGAGAACCAACGGCGCCGGCCCTCTCCAGGCAATTTGCCTGAGTAAAGAGGAAAGCTCCCTTGGCCCAGACACCGTAAGTTTTTTCCAAACTTCGAAACACACGCCCGAGGTAGGGATACGGGTTTCATTCCCCACTCCCGGGGAGAACCAGCGCGAAAATCCCCAGAGAAGCAAGAGAAAAAAACAGGCCCGCGAGGGAGCAGGACGGGAATGGGAAGAGCTTGGGAGGAAGTTATATGATGGCAACAGCAGAAAAGAGCCTAGCCGAAAGTAGAGAGTCCCAGTAACTCCGAAGTTGGGGGGGAGGGAGGTTGTCAACTCAGCCCCTCTCTGTTGCGCCTGCGCAGTGCTACCTCCTTTAGCACCCCCGCCCCTTCCCGCCGCCCAAGGTTTACTCGTCTCTCGGCAACCATTCACCCGAGGAGCCAATCAGAGGGCACCCTTTGCCCGGCCCTCGCCGTCAGCGCCCAGGCGGAAGGATCCCGTGGGCGCTGGCTCCGCCCCACCCCGCCTCTCGCTCCCCTGGGAGGGAAGGCTTTGGGGCGGGGGCGGGGGCGGGGGCGTGGTTAAGCCCTATAAGAACGGAGGGGGCGGCGGCGGGACCGCTCACTCGGTGCCGCTGCCTGGGGGCCGTAGTGACCACGCCGCTCCTGCTGGGGGCTGCCCACGCCAAGGACCCGCCTCTGTCCTCTCCTCTTCCGTCTCCCAGGTGAGTCCCCGGTCCCCTCCCCTAAAGGTGCAAGGATGTGGCGGCCCCAGAGAGCCGCGCGCTCTGCCTTCGGGGGGTTTGTCCCCGCCGAGGGGCGCTCAAGTCTTCTCAGAGCGGGGTGGGGAGTCAGAGGGGAGGTACGGACAGGTGCCGGTCCTCGGTGCTCCCTTCCCCTCCCACTCCCGCGACGACACCCCCAGACACATCCCCCGTCCCCGAGGACCAGGCGAGACGCCCCCAGAGGGAGCTACAACTTTCCAGAGACTTCTGCTGGGGCTTGGCAAACTTTGGCGAGTTCCTGCTTCGCGCGTCCCGCGGGCTGCGCGCTGGCTGGCGCGGGCGGGGCGGCCCAAGAGCGTGTGATGGGAGCCTTTGGGCCCTTCCCGGTCCGACGGCGCCTCCGCCGCCCCTGCCTCGCTTGCGCTCCCGCGGGCACGCACACCTCCGCAGGCCTGCCGAGCCCGAATTCGAATGCGGCGGTTTCGGGAGGCGCAGTTGGAGACGCAGCGGTCAGGGGCTCGTATCAGGTCGGGGAGAGGAGGGACGCTTTGCCCGGCTCGGCGCCAAGCCCGGGATTTCGAGGTCAGGTCAGGGATCCCTAACTTTCTGTGGACTCACACTAGACTGTGGACACCGTGAGCAGCAAAGTGGTCCAAGCGAGTGACTTCCGCGCACTGCACTTCCCTTGGAAACTTCTCGGGGATACGGTGCCTGGTTCCTCCCCCTTTAGGAATGAAACTTGCTTACCGTGTAGACTAACAGCCTTGACAGTGAGTTGACTGGGCTAACGGTGCGGCGGTGGCTGCCCCAGATCTCAGAGGCGGGAGCGGAGGCGGAGGAGGGTGACGAACCTGACCGGTACGGGTTGGTAGCCTGTAGCTCTGAACACAGAACGCAGACGGGAGAGAAAACAAAACTGCGCTACCTCAAGTAAGGGAGGACTTCCGGAGAAAAGCCTGGAGAGTTGCTCTGGAGAGCAAGAGCTCACCCATCCCCGCTAGAACCGACTGATTAAGGCTGGACCTTGCGGGAGGGATCAGCTCAGTCCCCTTCCCTCCTGTTTTTTCTGGAGGAAAGGCTTCTGCACTGCTAAGTCCCTGTCTTAGGTAGACCTGCTCCCTTTTAAAGTTGCCTTTTTTTTTTTTTTAAAATGGGGTATAACATGCAAGCCTTTAAAGTGTGCTTTAAAGTTCACTATTACAGTCAGCGTTTATAAAGACCGCTGTAATCATCTGTATTGTGACAGCTGATATTCGGGATATTTGGTAGGTGGGTCAGGAAACTGAACCTCCCCAGGAAATAAAGTAAAGATTATTAAATTCTTCTAAAGTAGACTCCTGGCTTGGCCCAGCTGCCCTCCAAGGCGGAGAGGGGGGTGCGGGTGGAGGATGAGAGTGGCCATTGTTGGCTACACTAACATTTCCACAGGAGTAACTTGGCAAGGAAGCCCGCAAGGGCAAGCCAGGCAGCCTGGGGAGGCCTGGGTGTGTGTTGGGGGGGAGGGGTTGGGGGGGGAGTGCTTACCAAGAACTGTGCTGTGTCTTAAATCCCGGAAGGTATTCTTGAGGGACTGAGACCCACACAGGAGACCCTGCCGTGGAAGGGGTGGGGTGGGGACTAGAGAATGCTGACTTTTCTCTTCGCTTTCAGGGAGGCAGTCTGGCTGGACCAGCAGGGGTTCTGTCCTTTGACATTCTTGTTTGTGAAGATGGAAAACTTAATGTCTCTGGAGTCCAGCTTTTACTTGAGATAACTGAAACCTTGTGTCTTAAGGTATACCCATATCTTTAGAGTACATTTATTCTCAATAAGGAGTTTTTAGAAAGAAGGTTTGGTATATTATATGTAATTGTTCAGGTAGTTGTAGAGTGAGTCTCATAACATAATGTGAAAATTAAAAAAAAAAAAAGCCCCACTTTTTTTTTTCTCCTTACCCAGGAAACCTCTAAATTGTTACCCAAAACAAAGGTCCCTAATTTTATGACAGGGTCTGTACCTAGAGCTCACCGCGGCACTCTCCATGTGGAGTTTCTTCCACAATACCTCCCTTGCATGCAGGGATTCAGTTAGGGTTCCTCTGAAGGTAAGGACGTGGACTTTCCCCATTTGTGAGGTGGGGTGTGATTTAGCTGAGCACCAGCGGTTCCCTCTCTTTGGTGTGCTCGCCTCTACTGTGAGTACAGGCAGCCCATGGAGATCCATCCTGAGTTTCAGAACCCCTCACCCCTGCATTTCCCAGTATGCCCCGCTTAGCCTTCAGCCCCCAGTGTTCAAGGCCAGGGCACACTGTGCACATCTTGCACTACCCAGCAGAGAACAGAGAAGTCCTCGCTTCTGAAAATCCAAGGAACCGCCTAGCAATAAAGATAATGCAGAGCGCACTATGGTGCCCTTGTTCTCCCAGTGCTGGTAATCGGACACATTCGATACAAAGTTAGAAATTGACATGGTTTTTTTCAACTGCTCAAGTAAGTAGTACCTTGTCTTCACCTTTCATCTCTGATATACCGTGTGCCTGAGGCCAGTCACCAGAGAATGACAAGCCAAGAGCTCTGACTGGTAAACTTTTTTTGTGTTCCCAAGAGAAGTTGTGGAAGCCCAAGCCTAGTTTCACGAGTTAAGTTAAACTTGGGTTGTTGTGTTTGGTTTTCTTGGTCCCACGCCAGATATCTGGGCTGTGTGCGTTACTCTGTGTGCGTGTGTGTGTGTGTGTATTTAGGGGTTAATGGGAAGTAATGCAGAATCTGAGGTGTTACTTGGGATGAGGCATTACTCTGGTTAGATAAGGTTCATTGCTTTTTTTGTGATGTCACTGACGTACACAAGGCAATACAGAAAAATGTGTTGTGCCATCCTGGTGTTCTGGCCATGGCCCGGCAAGCAGGCATAAGCTATATTATGATGAAGCAGCCACCCCTGTGTCTAAAGAAATGGTCATGTGTTTAAACAAGCTAGTTGGGTCCACAGTAGTGCTGATCTCTTGTGATGCTACCCAGACTTCTGGTCTCAAGCCTTTTGATCCTTTTGCTGCATGCATTAGAAGGAAGTTCATATTTGGAATTTAAGTGGTTTAGACGAAGCCTCTTTGCAGCTGGGCCCCTCTAGGCTGCCCTAGGACTGTTTGCAGAACTTCTTGGAACAACAGGGAAAAAGGAATATGAAGAAGTAATTGCTGATATTAAGTCACTCCATGGAGGAGGTTTTTTAGTCTCGGAGCCTTTTGGAGGCTTGGTCACTAAACTGCATCAAGTGTTGATTTTTGGGGGTGACCGTGATTGAGTCAGTAAGTAGTTAAGTGCTTCCTGGGCAGCAGTTGGTGGCAGGTGCCAAGGAGGCCGGGGCAGCGGTAGGCCCGTGGGAACTCTCTGGGTGCAGAAGTTAGGACAGCTTCCTAACGTGTGGGCATTCAGATTTTGCTCCTTTGTCTTAAGCACTAGCCTGTGAGCCCCAGGAAGGCAGGGATCGGTGCTCCCTGCTGAGTCCCCAGTGCCTGGAGCAGGGCCTGGGGCACAGAAGGTGCCCCTGCGAATTGGATACAGTGCTCTCCTGGCATTCAGCCTGCAGTCCTCTCAGCGAGGGAAGTCTCACTTAGGTGGACTAAGGCCTGGGAGCTTTTTGGGCGGGAAGCTGGTTCCCGGGCCTTTTTCTAAACGGTGGCCTCCGTTTGGTAGGTCTGGAGCCGAGGGCCTGTGCCTGCTAATTGGCGGGCAGCTGCGGCTCCTTAAGCCCAGCTCCAGCCCGGCTGGCCTCCAGTTTCCCATCCTGCCCTCCTGCCCCTCCACCCCAGGCCCAGCCTCACAGGGCTCGCTCAGCCTTTCTCTCTCCAGTTCACTCGGCTGCTGGTTCTGCTGATCTTTTATCTTTTTCCCTTTTTGTTTCCCGCTGCCATCACTGACCTGGTTCAGGGGCCTGGGCACGGCAGCTCCACGGGAGCAGTATGGGGCTCTTCTCCTGCCCCCGGCCAGTTCCGCAGGCCATGCCCCTCCAACACCACCTGAAGAACTCCCAGGCACTGCCCATCCCTCCAGAAGCCAAGCTCCTTTTCAGGACCTGTCTCCTTCCGACCTGTTCATTCTCCACCTCCCTTGGACCGCCCTCCCTTGCCTCACAGAATTCATACTCAAATATTTGAACGAATCACTGCTCTTCCTTCCTCACCGAACTACATTTTGACCCAGCTTTAGACCCTTCTGAGAGGCTCCTGAGGTCACCCCAGGCGCGGGTCCCCGTATCTCATGACTCACTTCTTTGCAGTTCTGCCCTTTACCTTGTTTTCTGTTTCTACTTTAAAATCTTCCACTGGATGGACACACAAAGTCCCACATCTCTCCATATTCACTGTGGGCACGTTTTGAGAAGAAAATCATCCATGAATCTTGAACTGCGTCCGCTCCCTCATGTTGCTGGGTGCTTCTCTCCCCCGCTTAGCCCTTATGTGAGGGTGGGAGAAAGGGTCATCCTCCTCCTTGCCTGGCTGTCTGCACCCTACCCCCAAACGCAGTCTGTTTATCCCTGACTTGTGCTCATGGCCGAGGAGGTGGGCATCGCAGCCAACTGACCCTGCGTGGTCTTGGCCAGTCGGGGCTCTCATGTGGAGAAAGTGGCTGGCTGTGGTGGTAAGAGGAGTACAGATCCAGGAGGCCAGATGAAGTGGATAGGGAGTGAGTGTGTACCCCTGTACCCCGAGTCCAGGCCCTGGTTTGCTCAGCTGGGACCTAGTGTCCCAGGCCTCTCCTGGTCTCTGCTTCCTTCCTCCCTGCCTCTGAGGCAGTCTTGGCTTGTGAGGATGGGCCCCTAGCTCTTTAGGCTTCGGTTTCCTCATCGCCATAAGGCCAGTTGACCGGTGCTGTCCAGGAGAAATAGGGGAGCCCCAGTTAAGTTTCTAGCAGTCATCCCATCGAAGAGTAAAAATAATTGGGTGAAACTCATTTTAATAATTTGATTTGACCCCTCTTAGCAAATGTTAGCCTCTCTGTAAATAATCAATATAAAAAATATTAAGGAGGGAAGCTGGGTGGCTCAGTGGGTTAAAGCCTCTGCCTTCAGTTTGTCATGATCTTAGGGTCCTGGGATTGAGGCCCATGTCGGGCTCTCTGCTCAGCAGGGAGCCTGCTTCCTCCTCCTCCTCTCTCTCTGCCTGCCTCTCTGCCTACTTGTGATCTCTCTCTCTGTCAAATAAATAAATAAAGTCTTTTAAAAAATATTAAGGAGATACCCCCCCCACTTTTCCCCCCTCCTACTGAGTTCTTGAAATCCTGGGTATATTTGATGTTCACAGCATGTCTCAGTGTGGGCTTGCCCCGTGTCCAGTGCTCGAGGGCCCCGCGATGCTGGGGGCTACAGTACTGAGCAGCACGGGTCCAGGCCAGCTGCCTAGTGGCTCACTCTCTTGCTCTGATTCTGCATGAGTGCGAGGCCAGCGTTCACGGCAGTAAGTAATGGAAGGAGAGCGTCAGTCAGGGCAGGGGTCTTTGTCTCTTGCTTACTGATGGGTCATCAGCTCCTAGAACAGTGATAGGAACATAGGAGGCACTCAGGTACCGGAAAAAAAGAAAGGAAATTCAGTCATCGTGACCAACTTACTGATAAGCATTCACCCTGGGAGTCCGGCCTGCCACTAAAACACAGGATATTGGACTCCTTGTCTGGTGCTCACTCTTACATTTTTCTGCAGTTTCATGGAGAATAATCACCAGGTAGTAGAATTTGAAGGAACTGCAGCTGAAGTTATCTGATGCTGGCAGGGGGCCAGGGCTCCAACAACTTATCAACAATTAAAATGTATCAACAACTGAAATTTGAAAATGCCAGAGGAAGGAACTCTCAAGTAACAGGTGTCTTTGAGCTGCCAGATGACAGCAGGTGTGATTTGACGTATGCTAATTTAGCGATTATCTTTCCTAGTGGGCCACAGTTCCACACGTGTAGAAGCACCAAACACAGGGGGACTTGGCTGCCTGGGGGCAGCTGGCACAGAAATAGGTGCCCGGTGGTCTTGATCCTTCACTTCAATGCATCGCTTCCCCCCCGCACCCCCGTACCTCCCAGCCACCCAAATGGCCATTCTTCACGGCGTTTATAATGTCAGAGGAGCCGCTGAGGCGGGGATGCACCACTCAGGTTGCTCCCATGCTCCGACCTGGAGGTCCGGTGCCTGCTAGAGGGACGGGTCTATGCAGACCTGAAACCTGGATGGAATGGTGCATAATTAGCATCTTCCCGGAAATGGAGGCCATCTCACATGTAGACATACGCAACTGGGGTGTGTGTGTGTGTGTGTCTAAGGTGTGATAAGTGCTACACTTGAGCTTGGTCCCTTCCTGATAAGGCCCAGGGATACCGCTAGGGATGGGACAGTAAACTGAGGCCCACCTTGTGGACACCTGACGCCTGTTCCAAGTAAGCTGGAGGGTGAGGTGGTGTGCGAGCCCTGGGGGGCCCTGGGGGCCGGCAGCCCGTAGCCCCCCTGGACTGTACGGAAACTCGGCCGTCCTTATGGTAAACAGCCTCCTAGGAATCATTCTATTTTTCTCAGTCTAGTCAGTCTCTAAAACCGTGGGGGCCGGCTCTGGCGATCTCTCCTCATGAGTCAGACCAGTAACATCTCTGATTTAGAAAGAGGCATTTTGTAGGAGGAAGTGGGGCGCCAAGTTGCGACAGGGATTATTTCCAGTTCAAATGGTGTATGGAGCTCTTAATATCACTGACACCCTGGAGAAATCAGGACTTCCGTGCTTAGCCTCCAACTAAAGACGCCCGTGTCCTGACCTTGTTAGTGTTTACATTGGCGATGATTTCAGGGTATTCCTTTAAGCAGGTGCACTTGTGTGGCACCCCTGTTACAGCATCTGGGCCTGTGTTTTGATTCTGGCTCATGCTGTTTGGAGCCCTGGCATGAGCTCTTCCCGTCTTATCTGTCCAGCCACACTTGCTCAAGCATCCTATTTCTGTTTGGAGGTCCTCGTAGGGCGGGTGTCTGTGGACAGAGCCCAATCTCTGATAAGCATTGAGACCGTCTGCAGGCATCCGTGCGAAGTGAGAACTGGGGAGGGCCCCTCGAACTCAAAGCTGGGTGCCAAGCCAGGCGGCCCTGGGTTCTGGTGGCCCACTTCTGCATCGGTCCGGGGCACCCCTTTCCCTCAGCTGAGGCGGCACCCCGGCTGCTGTGGGAATAACACCAGGTTTGGGGGCCGTGGCGCACATGGGCGTTCAGTGGCTGCGACGCTCCTGATAACCCTGAGAAAGAGCTTGAGACCTCCAGCTGAACGGGACCAAGCGGAGAGTGGGAACAGGCCAGCTGCGGGATCTCTGCGTCACTGACTTAGGGCTGTCTTCTCTGGGCAGGGCTCTGCAACACGGTGCTGTTGTTTCTTTGGACGGAAGCAGAGCATGTTTGAGGGTGTTCTAGAAAAAGCTAACATGCAATATATCTTACTGTCCTTTTAATAAATGAGGCACTATTTAATCTGGTTCTGTTGCTTGGGCTGTCTGCTAATGCGAACTCTTGCATGGACAGTCATGTGAAACATGGATTGGATGGTTCTCACTTCTCTGTACCATTTCCATGTGTTTGGGACTGGGGGAGTCTGCAGAATGTGGGCTCCTCCCTGGTGGCTGGTGGCAGACAGAGCTTTCCTTAGGCTGCCGCCTGGTCCTCCGAAACTGCTGGCCTTCACCACCCATTCGAGGATGGAGGGAGGATTTCTCTCCCAAGAGCCGAATCTACTTGGAGCTCAGTTTTTCTCCTGGCTTCCCCCCGGTCTGCCGCTATGTTTATCGAGTGCTCCTCCAGAGGGCCCGGCTTGTTTCTCAAGGACATGGGCATCCCAAGGGCCAAACTCTGTGCAGCTGGGAAAGGTGGCAGGTGTGCAGAGTTGAGAACCACTGTGCCAGGCCGTTCTGTGTTCGGTTCTGTTCCGGCTCCCCTTCCCGAGCCCACCCGAGGGGTGCCGTCCCTGCTTGCGAGCTTACCTACCTCCTTTCTGCAGCTTTGGTTGGGTTATCAGTTTCTGGGATCTAGAAGGTTGCCCTCTGTCTGCAGAGTGTCCTGTCCTGTTGCTTTATCAGCACATCAACGCTGCCGATCTTCCGGCCAGCAGAGCGCGTCCCCACCGCTGTCCCTGCGCTCTCCAAGAGCCTGGCTTCCGAGGGAGCGACCTGGCCCTCACCTCCCAGCCTCTGCTCCTTTAAAGCAAACCCGAGCATAATGATGAGCACTTTTGTACGTAATTACCTTCCATTCTGGTGGATCCAGCCAGATGCAGGCATGGATCCCCGAAGCCGCGATGACCTGGAGGGAGAGGGCCTCTGTGCTAACAGCTGTGAGGTACTCGCGTTTGGGACTGCTTCTGCTTTGCCTTCGGCACCTGCCATCAGGACCGCCTCCCTCAGGGGCCTGGGGCATCTAGCCACCTTCCTTCCCGCCATCCTATTAAAAACCTTCCTACCTTCCACCTCTTTACCTCTGCTTACTGCCTTTTCCTTTCTACAACTGCCTGAGCAACCAGCTCATCTTCCAAGCCCTACACACACCCCGGCACGTGCACCGGAACTGTCCACCTTCTAGGAAGCCCCTCAGTCCTGTTCGTGCCCCTCCCCAGCAGGGCATCCTTGGACAGTTAATACTTTGCATAACCGCTTTGTTCCCCAGTCCTCTCTCCCATCCAGGAGGGCTAATAGTAGCGCTGGTGTACGTGTCAGATGGGCTGATCCAGATGAAGCCGGATCAGATGGAGTGTGGTTGTTCATGTTAGGGCCCCCTGGCTAGACACCGAGTCACATTTGGTCTCTCCCCTCACAAAGAGGGCCTGGAGGGCTGGGCACCTGCTGGTACCTGCTGGAGCTTCTGAGGACGTAGGCAGTGGTTTCCGAATGGATAGCATTGGTAAGATGCTTATATTGTGAAACATGTGCATCCCCTTGACGAATAGGATTTCCCACACCATGGGCAGCAACTGCCTTCTCTAGCGCTTCTCTGAGAGGCTCCTCTAAAGACGCCTCGGTGCCCTCGAGGACAAACACGGACTCGTGTCCTCTACTCAACTACAGTCTGCTCTCTCGCAGGCCGTAAAGGGTGATCGGTTCAAGCTTTGCTGTTCTCGGTGTTTACGGTGAGATAAAGTGTCACAGTTAGAGGGGTCACTGTCTCCTTTTCTGGGTAGGACCAATACAGTCTCTGTTTTAGACGTGACCCCTGTCGTCGCAGCAGGAACTGCTCATCGCAGGGCACCTGCCCTGTCCCCTTCTCCTGCCCTGCCAGTGGCTGAGCGAATTCAGTGGGAACTGTTGCCAGTTCCCAGGGTTTGAACATTTGCCCTAGAGTTGAGGATCTGGGGTCCATTCACGTAATCTTTTCTGATTATTATTTCTTAGTTTGTGGAAGAGGGACAGTGATAGCTTCTTCAGAGTGCTTGTGAGGATTAAACGGGAATTGGCTGAAGGGCCTTATGCTATGTGCCCTTTCTTTTGCGCACACATCTGTACCTTCATTTTACAGGGAACGGTAAGGCCCAGACTTGTGGTTCTCATCCACCTGCGTTGCTGAAAGAATTGGTGGGATAGAAGAGTGTGCTGTGTATGCTACCCTCTTTCACTTCTGCTTAAACTCGCTAGGTTTTTAGACACAACGAGTAGTTTTTTTCCCCCTGAAAATGCCTTCTGTGCTATACTGGAGGGGGAAGAGTTTGCGTGGAAGATGCCTCAGGTGCGTGGGTCCCTTCTCGGCCCAGAGCCGGGGACGGCAAGTGTCTTTGTTCTGCGTACACACCTCCCGTGGTCTGTCACTAGGCTCGGTCCATTGCCCACGGCTGGGGCTCTTACGTGGAGCCTCAGAAGTGTTCCTAGGAAGGTCCAGGCTTTTGAGGTAATATCCAGTAAGGTAAAAGGAAATGTTGTCATCAAAGGGCTGTTGAAATGTGTTTGCGTTTCTTTTGTGTTCTTAAACCCCAGCAGGGTCAGAGGAAGAGGGTGTTGCCCAGTTGTCTCTGGAGGGAATGGAGGGCTGCCATAGCTGAGAGCCTCCCTTCACACCTCAGCATTTCCATGAAACCTTTGGGACAGCAGCTTCTAGAACTTTCCTGTGAAATATCGCAGACTGAGTCTTACATATACACTGTCCCTAACTTCACAGGTGGACATTTCCACAGGTACTGAGAATTCTTTGGACAGCGTCTATGTCTAATACCTGGCACAAATAGGCCTCAGTGTTGATTTGACCTAAGCCCTTGACCTTAAGCCCCAGAAGTGTTAACGTGGGCTGTTCCTGGCCCTCTCCTGCTTGTCTGCCTGCCTGTCCTTCTGCCCCGCCTTGAGTCCTCTCATGCTTTCCTGGCCTCTGTCACTCTTCTGAGCTCTAGGTAAGCTAGCAAGCAAGACTAGAAATAGCTTTCTCTTTCTTCTTTTTTTTTAAAATTTCTTTTCAATTAGGGCTGAATTGTAGGTTTTCTGACCAACCTGCCTTTGAGGGCCTTGGTCCCAGGCCATGGGAAACAAGTTAGACATGAACTTGCCCTTAGGGAGCTTGGTTTATTCTTCTTTGGTCAGTCGTCTCCTCTCCCCTTTTGCTGCCATTCCTGCAAACGTGTCTTCTTCCAATGTGTGCATTCTAGCCTTGTGCTGCATCCAGATGACAGAAGAAAAGGGAATTCAGGGGGCACCACGTTTATTAGTCGTCATGAGTCCAGCTTTTCAGAAGATTAAGTACTTTGAACTGCGTAGGCAGACCGTCATCCTCACCTGTAATACGGTGCCTGAAAATTTCCAAATCAGTGAGAAATCCTTACCCAGTTGCTACTCTGCAAAATAAAATGAATCTGCTTCTCAGACAGTCAAAGGAGAATCAAACACTAGTTTGAATTTATCAGGCTTCACATTCGTTTTGTTTCCTAGTCATCGTTTTAATTCTGCTAACTAGAATTTGTCTTTAACCTGGGCCTTTCTTGAGTTGTGAGTGTGTTTCATCTTTTATATGCAGATTATAACAATGTTGATCTCAAGCAGTTAATTAAAATCCAAACTCTTCCACCAAGCCCTGGTGCATTATCTAAGCCCTCAGGGCCTATGACTTGGATTCATTCTAGAAATACCAGTGTTTGTTGGAGTCACTACAAAATACACATATATGTATATATATATATATACACTTTTGATATTTGAAATTGTTTGGATGGGCGAGAGAAAACAAAGAATTCCTTGTAATAGTCATCAGTAGCTTATTTGGGGCTCTTCTAATGGACTAAGCACTTGAATATGAACCCAGCCTAAATTCGAGCCTTTACTAGTTTGAGCTCTCCCGTATCGAAGTCATAGTAAACTGGAAGAATTAAGAATGACACCATGGATCTGTCATTTGTCATGTTCTACAACAGGCTTTTCTATGAACTACTGTCTTCTGAAAGGTAACTGCGTCATTCACATGAATGTCCAAGCAGCCGGTATACAAGATGCCAAGCAGAGACATCTTGGGTTCCCGGTGAAGTGTTGACTGCAGTTATGAAGTTTCATGCAACTGTAGCCAGTAATCGACATGACAGAATCATGAGGGTCACTATCATATGTCTGAAATGAGAAATAGCAATTCTCATAAAACTACAAAAGACCACTTTGGGATAGCAAACATAGATTATAGGGTCTAGATGAGATGGCTTAGCCATCATTTTGAAAGTCTGGAGGATTTTCGACCAACAATGGATATCTTCGATTAAACATTAGAGAAGGAGAAATCTGACCAAAAGCCATTCTAAAGGGAAAAACAGGAACCAGGCCTTCCTCCCCTGCCTGTCCCCATAGAGATCCACATTGAAGGCTCAGAGGGGAAGCTTCTATGTGTATTTGATTTGGGGACAAAGAGATGGAGGGAGTGATAGGAAAGGCATTGAAAGAACTAAATAAGGTAGCAGATGAGGCAGAAGGCTCATGGGGGGAGAGATTTTCAGACATGGCTCATAAGATTTTAACTATTTTCAATTAATACATGTATAGGTTCTCAATTCAAAAAGTATAAAATAAGTTTCCTGTGTTCTGTCTCCCAATCTAGAGGGAGTATATGGTATAGTCTAAAGTACTTGGGTTTCCTTCCAGAGATCTGTATAAATGTATGAGCATGGGCTGGTGCTTTTACACACACAACGTTGGTTTTCTATGACTAAATCTCGACTAGCATCTCACATTCTTCGAGAAAGAGAGCTGCCTCCATTGGGACAACTGCATGCAATTGTATACTGTGGTACACATGCATTAAGTCATCTCACCTTCCACGGATGACTCTGTAGCTTTACGGATAATTCTCCTGTGAATACCCTTATGCATACTTGCAAGAATACCCGGAGGATAAAATCAGAAGTAGGCTTCTTAGAAGTAGAATTGATATAAAGAGTACATTCACTTAAAATTGAGAGTCCCACACTGTTCTTCAGAGAGAACCCATGGGCAGCGTGCCAACGGGTGTCTGCTTCTTGATCTCTGCCAATCTGATAGGTCAGAAGGATACGGTGAAATTTTAATATGCCCTTCCCTTAAGGTAAGGTTGAATTAGTTATGCATCTGGGCCACTGTTCATGTATTTTGCCCCTTCTTCAGTTGGGGTGCTGTCTTTCTGATTTGGAGGAGCTCATTCTTCATTAATAAAACAAGTACTTTGCCTCACGTTGCAGATATTTTCCTAGTGTTGTCTTTCTGCCTTCTCTGTGGTATTTTTACCATGTAGATATTTTTATTCTCCTGTCTCAAATGTTTGACTTTTAGGTTTTATGTGATTTGGAAAGGACCATCTGCTTTACATTTGTGTACGTAAATTCCATGTTTCCCTGGGACTCTTGGGGTTTGGTCCTCTTAGGCTTAAGTCTTTAATTCATCCATATAGATCTTAGTTTGGCACAAGACAAGGAGCCAACTTATTTCTTTTTAATTGTAGATAACTATCTACAGGTCTAAACTTTTTGTCTCTACTATTTTGAAATGCCTCCTTTATCATGTATATGAAATCCCCCAGGTATTAGATTTTATTTCTAGATTTTAAAAATTCTGTTCCAGTGGTCTGTCTTTTTGTACCAACACCATGCTGCTTCAGATACTGTGGCTTCATGATATCTCTTATGGGGCTAATATGTACATCATTCTTGTTTTTCATAACTTTTCTGGCCATTCCTGTCCCTCTTCCCATAGGAACCTTACAGATTTTCAATCTAAAACAGATTCTGACTTTGAACCTACTGCAAGTTTAGAGATTTGAAAATATATGAAAGATCTCATGCTTATGTCATCTCCTTCTCTCCCCACTCCCTCCCTGGAGAAGGAGTGATAGCTTCTATCACATTTTCACTGATGTTAGATGTTCCTCCTCTAAGAACTACTGTTCTAAAGGTGGGAGGAGCTCTGACTTGGATTTTTGAAACTTTTTTTTTTTCCTCAGAACTCCTTTAAAAAAAAAAAAAGGCATGAGTCAAAAGTCATTCTTATAGTTATTTTCTTCTGCAACATTATTGAAGTTCTTTCTAGAGATAGTCTTAAAATTAATTGTTCTTTCTCTTCCAAGTATTGATTCAATGGCTACCCCTCTGTCGCTGTGACTTCTCACACCTGTATCATAAACGTGAGACTTGGGAGCACAGTAGCAGGTGGTACAAGGAAGAGAAGGTTATGTTCTTATAGGGAGATAAACATACCTGATGGAAATCTGTGTCCCCAGATCATAGATGGTTTAGCGGTATCTCAGAACAAAGCTAGAGCCATACCTCTTTGTAGTCATTTGGACTTAATTGTGCAGTGCCCTGTGTAATAGGCACAGTGTACCGGATGCTGATCATAAAAGGGCCACAAAGAACCAAGTGTACATAGAGCACATTAAAAAGATGTCCCAAGAGTGACTTGAAGCCAAATGCTAGCCACAGTGAGCATGAAGTATTTTGCCACAAATTCTGCCTGTTATCCCTAACCTAGGCATGCTTTGGTAGAATGAGCTAGAGAGCCGAGAGCTGTCCAAACAGGTTTGAAGGGAAACTTATCTGCCCCTTGGCAAGGATTCTTCCGTAGCAAGCCCAGGAGGGCTCAGCCCCAGACTGGTCTTCCTAGAACCTGCTGGGATCATGTGATCACCCTTCCTGTTGCCAGCCAAGCATATTCAACCCCGTAAGCTACAGACTAAAGGGAGCCTGTGCTCTCGCTTGAGAGGTGCCTGATGGCCAGAATGGACAGTTTGCTAGGTCTTGGCTGCATGCTGCCTTCTGGCCCTCAATCCCAGCCCAGAGCTCACACTGCCTATCACCTTATGTCCCCGCCCCATGAGTCAACTCTTCTGTGGCCTTCTTGTTCGCCCCAATCAAGGGGCGTTCCTTTCTTCTACCTTTATATTCCATTTTCTTTCTATCACATACTGCCTCTTATTGCTACAGTGGGTTCTCACCCACCTTCTTAATGGCCAGCTCCCAGAAAGCTTGTCTCGGGATGTCCAGTGGTGCCCCCTCAACACTGAGCGACAACCGTCACCATCAGTCTGAGCGGTTACATCAGGCGAGGATCTCTGGGACCAGTGCAAGGCTTCAGACCCAACTTGGAACCTCAGGACCATGATGGCGGACATGCATTCAAAAGCAGCAGTTTCTGAACGGTGAAACCGCAGAAGTTGACAAGGATGGGTTTTGTGCATGCCTAGCAAGTCTGGAAGGCGAAGGGGGCGGGGAAGCTCTGTGCTCACACCAAAGTGTGAGGATAGCACCTTGACATTTTATTGCAGCTCTTACGTCTGTCTAGCTAATGTTTGACCCACGTGGATCCATAAGCACCTTGACTTTCTAATACAGCAGTCTTTGTTTTTACACATTAGGATTTCCAGGGATCTGTTGTATTTTATTTTCTGAAACGTATCACTTGGTTGAAAATTACTTAGGTAGCTATGGTTCTAGCAAGTGAAGCGTGAGACGAAATGTTTTTCTGCTAGTACTGAGAGCTCACTTGATTCTCCTTAGGTGGCCTTGAGGTGTACTAGATTTCAAAATACAGTGAAAAGATCACGCTGCCCTGAGCAAGTTTCCCACGTCCCGCGGAGGGCCCTCCTTGCCGGCAGAGCTGTTGCACCCCAGAGCTGACCCAAGCCTTTGTTGCCAGGAACCTAGTCATCCACACGGCCCCCTGGCATCCCACTCTGGGTACCAGAGTGCTGTTTACAGGGCAGACCGCTCCTGTGAGGGAAAGGAACATGGAGTGCTTGCTGACAAGATACCCGTGTGCCCGGTTCTATCAGGACCTACCAGACTTTGTGGCCTCGGTGTGGGCGCGGCCCAGAGCTGAATCCTCATCTCCTCATGGAGTGAAGGAAGTCTTTTCCTTGGCGGGGAGGGTTGTCTTGTGTTCAGGGCGTGGGGGGGGGTGATCGCTTAGGTTTCAGCCAGTTCAAGATGTAGGTAGGCATGCAAAAGCAGAAGAGGTGATTCTGGGAAGAACAAGGAGAACTAGCCAAGCCTCTAGGCCTTCTACTGAGGGACGCGTTTAGGTTACTTTGTTTAAGAAGTTTGCCTACGTCCCTTCACACGAATCACCCTCTTGCAGACAAAACAAGCAAAACAAAGAAACCGGCCCCACACGAAACAAGATTACGAAGTCGAGGGTAGGTCTCTGTACACGTTGTCCTTCCTCCATGTCCAAAGCCCCTCACATCCGCAACCTGTACCCCTAACAGCAGTGCCCAGCGGTAGGCCCCCACTGTCGCTTTGGGCGGGAAAAGGTTCAGATCTGCTTGGCCATGTAGACATGAGTCCTAACTCTGCTTCTCGCCCTCCTCACTTTCAGCGTCCCCGCAAGAACGCCCCCCAAGATGGCAGAGGAGCGCAGCAACACCAGGGACTGCGTGTCCTTCAGCGTGCTCAACTGGGATCAGGTTAGCCGGCTACATGAGGTCCTGACCGAGGTCGTGCCCATCCACGGACGAGGCAACTTTCCAACCCTGGAGATAACTCTGAAGGACATCGTGCAGACCGTGCGCGGCCGGCTGGAGGAGGCAGGCATCCAAGTGCAGGACGTCCGGCTGAACGGCTCCGCAGCGGGCCACGTCCTGGTCAAAGACAACGGCCTGGGCTGCAAGGACCTGGACCTGATCTTCCACGTGGCTCTTCCCACGGAGGCCGAGTTCCAGCTGGTCAGAGACGTGGTGCTGTGCTCCCTTCTGAACTTCCTGCCCGAGGGTGTGAACAAGCTCAAAATCAGCCCGGTCACCCTGAAGGAGGCGTACGTCCAGAAGCTGGTGAAGGTCTGCACAGACACGGACCGCTGGAGCCTGATTTCCCTCTCCAACAAGAACGGGAGGAACGTGGAGCTGAAATTCGTCGACTCCATCCGGCGCCAGTTTGAGTTCAGCGTGGACTCTTTCCAGATCATCCTGGACTCGCTGCTCTTCTTCTACGACCGCTCCGGGAGCCCCATCTCGGAGCACGCCCACCCCACCGTGATCGGGGAGAGCGTGTACGGGGACTTCGAGGAGGCCTTCGACCACCTGCAGAACAGACTGATCGCCACCAAGAACCCCGAGGAGATCCGGGGCGGGGGGCTGCTCAAGTACAGCAACCTCCTGGTGCGGGACTTCCGGCCCACGGACCAGGAAGAGATCAAAACCCTGGAGCGTTACATGTGCTCCCGGTTCTTCATCGACTTCCCGGACATCCTCGAACAGCAAAGGAAGCTGGAGACCTACCTTCAGAACCACTTTGCCGAAGAAGAGAGGAGCAAGTACGACTACCTCATGATCCTTCGCCGGGTGGTGAACGAGAGCACCGTGTGCCTCATGGGGCACGAGCGGAGGCAGACCCTGAACCTCATCTCCCTGCTGGCCTTGCGCGTGCTGGCAGAACAGAACATCATCCCCAACGCCACCAACGTCACCTGCTACTACCAGCCAGCTCCGTACGTCAGCGACGGCAACTTCAGCAACTACTATGTGGCCCAACCTCCGGTCACCTACAGCCAGCCGTACCCCACCTGGCTGCCCTGTAACTAACCCTGAGACCTGCGGGCTCCCACAGTGGGGGCCCCCATAGGGCAAGGGCTCTCAGGTAGGGGAGCCTCCTTCTAGATGTAGGTGTTTGGCTTTTAAAGGGGAACTCAGCTCTGATTCTGCTCTTTTTTTCTTTGTGCACCCATTGGAATGGGTCTCGAGTATATCATGAGCCAAGCCGAAAGGGACCCATTATTCCAGTGCCACTTTGGAAAATGCTATAGGAAGGACGACCTAGCCACCTCTTCCCTGGATAGACACTAACATGCCACGTCTCAAACACCCGCACGGGGAGATCGGAGCTCCGCGCGCTGATGGAATCTGGGGGAATGCTTGGGCGGTGTCTCTTCTCAAGCCTAGAGTAGGAGGCTCTGTTGGCCCTCACGTGGGATTCTCAGCTGTTCTATGAGAGTTGTGCCTACAGTCTACTTTCTTGTACTGATTTTAGCCAGGCAGGAAATGGACGTGAGAGTGGTCTTGTGACTTCATTTTTGTTGAAGAGACCGAATTGCTTATGTGTATTCCCTGTTAGCAGAGCTGAGGATTTCTTTCATGAACAAACCAAAGCTGGTAGCTGGAGAATTGAGATCTGGTTGACAGTGGTTTATGGTTTAGATGCTGCGTTCTCACGAGGAATTGTGAGATATTGCTGAGAAAAAAAAAAATTTTACCTTTGCTTGAAATGTAACTTGAAAACAAAATAAAATGTGGAACATAAGGTTAAAGCAGAATTGTAGTGGTGGCAGCAGGGTGGGGGAGGGATGATGTAAATAGGAAACATGAATGTGCAGTTTTTTTTCTTTAAGGAATTCTTATTGAATGACACTTTTTTTTTTTTCCTTCCCCTTCCCTCAGTAGCTCATCACTTTAGTTTTGCTCTTCCTGAAACTAAGGATTGTGCTGAGTCTAGAGCCCCGGTAGTAACTGACATGAGAGGGTCTTCCCATGTTTTAATTGGAAACCCATTTTGGTCACATTTCCAAGTATGACAAGCTATTTTTTCTGGAGTACCGTGGCTGATTGTTTTTTGTTTCTTTTTGTTGTTTCTTCGAAAAGTAGTGATTTCCTTCTCCAGGCTGTTTTGGGGACGCACATGAATTCGGGATTTTCAGTAGAGAGGAATGGCCTGTGGAGTGACCTGCTGTCGTGGGCAGAGTTCTCTGGCTCACGGTGGCTTTGGAATCAAACACTTTGTCCCTGTGTGTGTAGAGGCTCAGCACGCATGCGGGCGTGGTGCGCGCTGCCAGGGCTCCTTGCCAGGAAGAATTCTGGTGGATTCGGGGAAGAATGAAGTAAATGGAGAATGGTCTTCCTTATCCTGGTAGATTTGACCATCCCTGTTTCTATTGTGCACTTTAGAAGGAAAACAGTGTTAATCTCCAGTCTAGAGCAAGTTTGGTGAATGGGAGAGTTCTAGGCTACTGCTCTCTCTGTCAATTTAGATAAGGAATTTTGTGTTTTGAGACTTCTGTGGGATCTCTTAGAAAGCATTGCTCTAGGATATTGAGGACAAAGAGACTCAGTATCTCCAGCCAGCTTGGTCTATGAAATGATTTCATCAAATCCATGCTCCTGGTTTTTTCCTTTCTCCCATGGCCTTAAAAATCCCAAGCCCTGAGTGATTGCTTTCCTTTCTCCTTGCTTTAAGCAATGAAGATACCTTAACCAAGAAAGGCTTAGTAGAAAACGAGTGGTTTCCCTTTTTCCAAAGATGGTATTTTTAGGTATTTTTGTGGTGGTTTTTTTTTTGTTTTTTTGGTTTTTTTTGAATGTGATGTCTTGATCCCCTTAAAAGCAGATTGGGTGTGACTGTGTTGTGTTACACTAGGGGAATAGAAGCCACTTCTATGTGTAAGTCACTGGCTCAGTGTGCGTGTGAACGGTAGTTACATTTGAACGCACTGGCTTTGAGTCTAGGCCGGTTCTCTGTTGGGGGGCCTGGCATGCTTCAGGGTTAAAGGGGGAATGAAGAGTGAACCCCAACTTTAAAAACTATGTGCTCATCCATGACATTAAAAGGCTGCCATTATGGTCTAAGCACAACATCTTTGGGCAAAAATGACAGATGTGATTAACCAAAACTTTGAGATGTGATGAAGCCACCAACATAAGAACTTGCTAATAGAAGTCAGTCAGTATTGCTCCTACTAGAAGGCTTGAGGATCAGGGTGATGAGGCTCCAGATGAAGACAGAATCAGAACCATATCAAGTAATTAAATTTCCACTTTGCCCTTGAACTTCTTTCTGCTTATATATATTTTTTTGGTACTAATCGTCCTCTGAGGATGAAGGGAAACCTAGAAGTGGTAAGAAATTCCCAGTCAACCCTCCTTCCCCCCACCAACGCCCCAATTTTCTTTTTTTTACCACCATTGCACAGTGGCCATCTTGGGGCAATCTGTTCTCCTGAAGTTCTTAGTCAGCCCTGCCATTTTGGAGTTTGAAGTAGACACATGTTCTAGAACGTTCTACTACATCAGGATAAAAAGCGGCACTGACCAAAGCTGTGCTTTTAAGACATCACCCTGGTCCAGCAGTGTCTCTACCTGGTCTACACGGCCTTTGCCGGCCTCAGAATAGATCGGGTAACCTTGAATTTCAGGTGTTTGGAAATTCTAGCTGAAACCTGCCTTTCATGCTGCTCACACAAGCACCAGGTCCCCTGAACTGGTACCGAGACCTGTGGTTCCTCTTTTTTGTGTGTTGAGTAACATGAAACTCGGCAGTAGTCAAGGGCACTAAAGTTCAAGTACAAATTCTAAAAAAAAATCTAAGCAGTCTCACTTGCTTCAGGACTCTGAAGTTCTCTGATGCTTTCTGCAAGTCTGCAGCTTGTTTCCCTGGCCTGCTTCTTGGAATGCATGTGAGCGGCAGTGAGATTAGAACAGTGCCATTTCTCCTCGTGTTGGCAGAAAGGCACAGCCTGCATTCCTGGCCTTGAGCTTCAGTCTCACCCTTACGTTCTACTTTGGCAGTAAGATACGATTCCTCACTCAACTTCAACTCTGAAACTAGACTCTCTATCACGGACACCTTCCAGTGAGGGTTCCTGTAAGTGCACGTGGGCTGGAAAATAGCCCGCACACCCGGCACCGGGGAGAACTAGGTGGGAAGGATGTGGGGGCCCTGCCGTGTGCTAACCGATGAGGTCTGGTGGTCAAGTCCCCCACCCCTTCCCTGAGGATTTGAGTCACTGTGAGCTGTGTGTAAACCCATGTTTTGTGGTGACATATTAATAACCACATCGCTAATACTCTGAATCTGCTTGTCCTTCCACCTCCCCGCGAGCACTAGCTCCTTCCCTTCGTGATAGGTTCAGATTTTAACTAGCACTGCTTTGTTAACCTTAGAAACCGTGCCACTCTAGAGAAGCTTCCTCACTTTAGGTATACCTCCTTTCTAGTGCCTTGTTTCGGGATGCACCTGGATTCTGAGCCTCCCACCTGTGGGAAGGGACCCTATAGCTCCCCAGCGCCATGATTTCCAGGGTATCTGACTGGGGCTCTCTCGGAGCAAGAACCCTTCGGTTGGATTCTGTAAGGTGAAGGACTCCCATTTGCCGGGATTGGAGTCAGATCCTCAATCTGGCAGAGACCAGGATGCCACAGCTCATTCTAGAAGCTGCCCCAGTTTAGCCAATTACCTTCGAGGACCAAGGGAGGTACGTAGGGAGGATGTGTTTCAAAAGACCTGGCAACTTTTCAGGATTACTTGTGGAGACTCCCGAAGGTGAGGATCAGGAAAGACTTTGTGTTTTAGTTTTTGTTTTGTTTTGGTGAGTTTTCAATCTTGTTTACCTATCATTTTTTCAAAAGTAGTTTAAGTGTAAGCTAAAGAAAACACTTGGAGGTTTGCCTAGGCTGGGGCTGGGGAAAGTCGGTACAGATTGTCATGTGTGTTTCTATAGGAAGGTGAGAGACGGTCCACTAAAGAGGAAGTCGTTAAATAATACGGATATGTGGGTGTTTTAAAACTCAAGCCATCGGGTCATCCCCCTGCCCAAAGGATAAAAACAAAACAACAACAACAACAACAAAAACCCAAAAAAACCCCAGATACTTTAGGAAAATTAAGTCTTTCTCCAGTAATTTCCAAATTAATACAGACGAAAAGTGAGATCCTCATTAAACTGAATTAGAAGCTTTTTGGTTATTCTGGACTTGCCTTCGAAATATGAATTTCTTAATGATGCCTACGATATGTGAGGTTTCCTCTTTGGTGTGATGGTCACTGACCTTCTTATGTGATGAAGGTGAAATCGCCTGACAGTGCAAACTCTATTAGAAGTTGACAAAATAAAGCTTTGAGTTTGAGAAATAAAGATATATTTAAAAAACTCCCCAAACCTCGGCTGTTATGGTCATTTCTCTGTGTCTCCTCAACAGGGAACCTGTTTTAGGTTTCAGGAAACATGCTTCGTGGCGGGGTGGGGAAGGGGTCAGTTAAGAATGTTCTCAGCCTTTGATACTTCTCTGAGAGATGGTGCTTTCTCTGGGGGACGAGGTGTGTGCTCACCCTGGGGGCCGTAATCCGCTTCGTATCTGGGCTCTTCTGCAAGGAGCCTGACTGATTTCAACCGAGTTGCCTTACCGACCCCAGGCTCTCAGCTACTGCCTGTGTCACGTGGTGACAGTCCTGGAATCTGCCATCGCTGGCATCTCGTTTGATGCGACACTAAAGACTAGGTTCTCTTGACCTTGGCCCCAAACCTATTTTCAATAAGAGAACCAAAATCAGCCTTCCCATAGCCAACTGCTACCATGGCTTCTTCACGTTTTCCAAGAAATATGCAAGTGATTCTGGATCTAAAACTGCTCAGGAAGGTTGGAGTGAGTTTTCCATCTCAGGTTTGCCTCCTGGCCAGCCCACTGCGGGGTCCTTTCCCTCTCATCTGTACCGCGTGTTCCTTCTGAAACACCCCTGTTCAGTACTGCCTTAAGTTCCTGCCTGGGCCACTTCCTTCCTGAGTCTTCTCCCTCCTCTTCCCTCCATTTTTCTCGGTCCACCCGAGGGCTCTTTCTAAAACAGATGTGCCTGTGCCCCTCCCATACATTTCAACCTGTTGAAGACCCTACTGTGCAAGGGCACGTGGCAGACTTCAGTAAACATGCAGGGGTCCCCAGCCTACCCTGAGCAGGCTTTCTTACAGCCTCGCAGCGCACAGCTTGTCTCGTGCAGCCGGGCATGCGGCGGGCCTCCCGGGGCTTTTGGCAGAGCTGGCCTGCCTCGGGCTTCCCCGGCCCGCTGTTTCTGTTGGTGGGCAGATGGCGTTGCATCGCTCCTTCCCGGGGATCGCGAACACCTGTCCATTTCATCCCCACCCCGACCACCTCCCACACAACTGGCAGCGGTCTGCTGCCTCGGATGTTGACCCCAGTGTTATCATCCCTGGAGAACTTGGCCCGGGGTCATAGCCGTGACCTGGGTGAGTCCTCGATATTAACCTGGCTGTGTCGTAATGCTCCCTTCCAGCCCAGAATGCACGGAAGTCCAGGCATTGTCCAGACCAATATTTACACGCAACGCACCTTGTGTGGGGAGCGGGGGTGCTCAGGTCCCTGGGATGAGCAGTCATGTCCTGGGAGTTGTAACGCCATTGGCCACCAGCTCTTGACCTCCCGAACACGGTCGGTCCCCACAGCTGCGATCTCCACACTCCGCACTCCCCGCCCGCCCAACACCCCCGCAGGGCGCCCTTCCGGTGTTCTCACGGAACATTTCTGGTGTGGCCTCCAGGTGATCGTGGCTCAGTCTGTCATCACCTCGGACACCCAGGATTCCAGAAGCTGGTTTTCAACGAGTGGGGAATGTTTTCCCCTTCACTTCAGTGGCCTAATAACACACTTGGCTGCAATTTGGGATTCATATCTATTGGAAAACACTAGGAGAATTAATGGAATCCGGGAGGGTTGACCCAACAGCTTTTGGGAGAAGCAGTGGCCAAAGCCACGGGTGACTCACCCTCTCCCACCGTAGCTTGGGTGCGACTTCGTTCCTTTGAGGGGCCTTAGCCTCCTTGTGCATCAAAGGGCGAGTGTAATCGAGAGGCAAGGAAGGAAGGGGTGAAGCCCAGTCCAGGGGGGGGGGCAAGAGGTGGGATGGCACTGTGGAGAGGGTCTCTTCCACCACTTGCCCCTGCCCAAGAGTGAAGGGGGGACAGCCTGGTGAGGTAGACACCCTTCTGCTCTGACCGATGCCATGCAGCTAGCCGTGGGGCTGGTTTCTCGCCTCTGGGCCCCACGCTTTCTTCTGTACCACAGGGCTGTGTCCCTGTGATGAGCCACATGATCCTTGGCTGTTTGATTGGCAACCTTCTCTTGAGCAGATTTCTGCGAGTGTTGCCAAAAGGCCAGGGAAGCCTGGCCCCGTCAGGAGGCTCGGGTTCAGGTAGGTCATTCCTCACCTCGCTGTTTGGCCCACAATGGCACCAGGGGTCTGTCGACTCCGGGGCTCGCTCATCAGAGCAAGTCACCACGCAGGCTGCTTTTTACTGCGGGAAGTTTCTTAAAAGTGGCCCCAGAGGAAGGCAGGAGAAGCGAGTCAGCTGTCTTCTTGCAGATGCTCCCTGGGAGGGACGGAGGAGTCTGGGGCTGGGGTGTGTGTGCAGTTGGGGACCATGACAGCACAGCAGCGACCTTGCTCTGACTCTCGGAAACCATCTAACTCCATCCGCGGCGGGCATCATGTGGGCCTTTGGGCTAGGAGGCCGCTGGAAACCACAGCCGCGAAAAAACTGGGCGACAGTCCCTCACACTTGGCTTTAGGGCTCGCCAAGCACACGGTAGAAAAATGTCACCTTGTGGACCCCAAGAACCTGGGAGAGGGATACAAGGAGTGGGGATCTCCGAGCACCCCGGAGCTGCCCAAGGTGACCTATCCTGCGAGAGGCAGAGCCAAGGCTCTAAGACCTGCCTCCAATCCCCACCCCCCCACTCAGTTCTTCCCAGTGTTAGACACCCCGAAGGTGCTCCATAAACTGCCAGTCACCGTGCAGATGTTAGTTGTGACGCCCCCTCTCAAGGGCTGGAGAGGTCTTGGGTTGCCTGGTAAGAGGTCGACTTGCACTCACACCTGAAAGGAATCCCGTGGACAAGCCCACAGGCTTTTCTCAGACAGCCCCGCCTACCTCTGCGGATCCGGGACCACCGACTGCAGTCTCGCTGAGGGCTCCGGGGGATATCACAGAGCGCCAAGCCTGTGCTCTGGGATGGGATGGTGACATTTACCGGGGAAACAAAAACATCACGTACCTGGAAGAGCCAGGGCCAAGCCAGGGGGTGTCTGCCTTTGGGACTCAAGCTTTTAGCCCCTCTGCGATGTGCTATTCTGCTTTCAACACGTATTTTTCAGGGCAGCACCTGGAAACAAGTATCCCGCCTCCCAGCAGGAAAGCTCCAGGGTCCACGGTTAGTAAGCAGCATATGAAATGGGGGCCCAAAGGACTGATTCGTGAAAAGCAAAAATTAAGCCAGCTGACTAAGCTCAAATAGGGTGCCCGTACTGGGCTGTGGCTGGCGGAAAATGTTAAATTCGAATTGAAATGGAAACATTTCTCCTTACACAAAAAGTTTTTGGTAGAGGGGATTTAAGGACCTGCAGGCTGGGGAGGGTCAGGGAGCGCAGGAGGATTGCGGGCTTCAGGAAACCAGCTCCCCAGGGCTTTGGGACAGTGAAACTGGGAGGGGACTCTGGAAACTAACATCCAAAGCCTGAAAGTGGTTCCTGGAGTCAAACACCTGTAGATTTTCGTGGGCTAAATATAGTGGAAGCTGAGTCATCTTATTCTTAAGTAAACACTACAACTAAGCAAAGATGCTTTCAGAAAGAATCTTGACTTTGGCTCATGGTAGCTGGAGGTTGGGAGAGGCAGCGTGGGGCAGCTGGGAAGGGCCCCCCCGCCAGCCCCTCCTCCTGGCCACCCACTACCATTTCTGGCTCCCATGCAAAAGGGCTCTCTGTGGTCCTTCTCTCCTCTTAGGTCCAGTCCAGATCTGATGGTCCTGGTGCCTCTCTTCCCTCACCTGGTGGTGAGGGATCTGTTTCCTTGGCCTTCACGTGATCAGCATGGGGGACCAGAGGACAGACCCTCTCCCTCTGGCACGGGGAGCGGGGGCAGCTTTTCAGCAGGCTTCGTTTCCATTCTATTTCAGCTACTGCTGTGACAAAAATGATTTCTTCTTTGCCTTTTGAATTTTGGCCACTGCTGAACCGGGCCCAGCCCCTAGTTTGGGGGAAATGTCTCATCAGAGGCTCATCGTCCTAGTCCTCAGCCCCGTGGGGCTCGCGGGGGATGCTTCCGGCCTCCTGCCTGAATGCCAGTTCTGGATCCCGCAGGGTGCGTGGGAACTGAGGCGAGGAGCCCCAGAGAAGTAGAGGGTGGTGGGCTAGGAGCCGTGGAGCCACACCCAGCCTGTGCCTTGCCCCCTCCTGTGCGCTCCCAACCGCTGTCAGCCCAGCTGTCCACATAGGGAGGTGCAGGTGCCCGTGATGCTTGGAGTGGCTGAGGAGTAGAGACACAAGGCACTTGACATCAAGCCCCAACCCCAGCGGGCATGCCCAGAGATGCTATCTATTCCTTGATATTGTCTACTCTCCAAGAGTTTCCAGTTTGCCTGGGGAACATAGAGACGCTACGTGGCATTTAAAGCACTAACGTATGTGTGCCGTGGATTCTTTGGTGGTCCTGACACCAAGAAGTGAGTTGTTAACACTAGCTACAATTCACTGAAACCTGCACAGCCGGCTTAGGACGTCCCTCATACTATCGCTAATGTTCAGGACAGCTCTACAGGCAAGTGGCACACCTCTGTCTCCCTACCCCTGGAAGAGATGAGAAACCAAGACTCAGAAGGGTTGAGCGACAAGCTGCAGCCCAGCAGCCATGGAGTGGCCCGTCAGCCCAGGCAGAAGCATTCTGATACCTGGAGACAAGATGGTGTGCACCATGCCTAGCTGCTGGGCGGGCAGCCTGGGGGCAGCAGCCAGCGCTCCGTCCTGGCGGACCGGCCCATTGCCCATCAGCCCAGGGGCTGCAATATCATCATAATTCCCACTAGACACCAAGCTAGCCTCACCCCCGAGGTGTTTCCGGCTCACACCTTTCCCCAGAACTCCAGAAGCACTTCCCTCTGTGCCCGGGGAGGGGTGATGAGGGAATGAAAGATGCTGTTCTGGAGAGCCGCAGGGAACTCATTATAATGACGTCATTCTGTCCTCTCACCGAACCACTTCCCTGTCCCAGGAATTAGAATGTACATACACTGAAAAGGCCCAGAACCGTCCTGCTCCAGGGCGGCAGGCTCTTTTGTAAATGTGTGACCCGCCGGTTTTGCTGGGATGTGCACATTTCCAATAATGGTGATGATAAACAAAGAGGACTTTGCATGGAAGGGGCGTTTCCTCTCTCTAAAGCTGCTGTTTCAGATGTTCCTCCACTGCCCGGGCCTGAGGCTAGCCCACCCCATCCCTCACGGGGTGCTGCTTCCCCAGGCCCAGCACTGAGCAGCCCCTGGGGCGAAATGGCAGAAACTGGGGCTCTGCCCGCTGGGGATTTCCTATGCACACATTCCGGAGCACAGTTGAGTTCACTCGGCTCCACAAGTGCCTCCTCCCCCACCTGAAGAGCATTCAGTGACTTCTAGCAAGATCGGCAGCCAGGACCTGCGAGGAAAGACGCAGCAAGACACTGCACAGCCATTTGAGATCATCTCGGGAGCGGTTCTGATCCGGAACTCTGATCTGGAACTTCTTGGGGGCATTATGAGGGTCTTTCTAGCTCAAGGATCAGTGATCTTTTTCCATAAGGGGTCAATTAGATAATAGTTCAGTCTCTTTCACAACTATTTTACTCTGCTGTTGTCACCAAAAAAACCCCATAACAAAACAAAACCAGAAAGAGTTAATACCGTGTTCCAATAAAACTTTATTTATAAAACACTGGAATTTGCATTTAATATAATTTTGATGTATCCTGAAATATTATTATGTTGATTTCCCCCCAACCATTTAAAATGTAAAATCCAGGGGCCCCTGGGTGACTCAGTCGCTAAGCACCTGCCTTCAGCTCAGGTCATGATCCCGGAGTCCCTGGATCGAGCACCACATCAGGCTTCCTGCCCCATGGGAGGCCTGCTTCTCCCTCTCCCAATCCCCCTTCTTGTGTTCCCTTTCTAGCTGTGTTTCGTTCTGTCAAATAAATGAATAAAATCTTTAAAAATATAAAATAAAAAATAAATAAAATGTAAAATCATCTCGCTTGCTAGCTTTTTGGTAAACAGGCGACAGGAGAGATTTGACCTGCTGGCTCAGGTTTGCGGACCCTTGTCCTAGATGCAGGTTGTCTCAGAACAATGCACTCTTCCTCTTTTTCTTGCCCCAACCCAAATATCTCTTTCAGACAGGTGGTACTGCAGACTGCCCGTCTCGTTACCTCCTTGCCAGCTCCCCCCCACTTCTCATCGTGGTCTGGCTGGGGCTGCTGTTGCACCTGCCAGTATGGCCTGCTGTCACCGTGACTGTGAACTTGGACCTGGAGGTTCTAGCCACGTGAGCATCACTGTCCTCTGGCCCCAGGTGGTCCTCTTGGCCCACCTTCCACCAGACCTCTCACCCAGCTGGGGAAGACCCTCTCCTTATCAGGGTCACAATTTGCTCTATGTTCCCAGAAAAGGGTGACTCCCTTCCTTAGTTTTGCCCAGAGTTCCCAAAGGATACAACTTCTGCTAGGAAGGCTGGTTCTGCTTACAACTCATCCCAAAGAACGTGGAACAGTTTTCCCGGGACTTTCAAGTCATTGGTGGGACACTCAAGCTCATCAGTGTTGTCTAATTTATCTGTCTTGCCCCTACTCTCCCAGCACCTCGAGGTGCTCCCCTAAGCCTAAGGCAAACCCTTTGTCCATGTGTCCTGGGGGTTGATCCCCAGACCCTCAAGACCTTTACCACTTCTTGCAGGCCCCTTCCCTGTCTGCTCTAGAGATTGGACACCACAGCCCCCCCCCCAGGGGACTCTCGGAAAGTGCAATGGCCAAATAGACCTCAAGGCTGGGTACGTCCAACAGAGTCGGTCCCACCTGGCTCAGACCTCCCTGCCCCAGGCACTCAGCGTCCGTCCCTGTAGCAGGTACACAGTCTGCCACAGGTTTGGAGAAACGAGGGCCCAACACACCAAATCCTCAAGAAGAATAGAGGTCCCGAATGAAAGAAAAACATCGATGTTGTCTCTAAGGAATTTAGAAGGGGACAGGGACAGGGAGGGCACTAATGAAATTGGTGTGGCTCTATAGACCATTCAGTCATTCAAGGGGATGTGGAGGGGACCATACGAGAGAGGCTCAGCCCTGCCAAGAATAAGTCAAGAAAGTTCAAGCTGTGAAAAGAATACCTGAAAGACTCTAGGGTTCACCAAGAAGAGTGTGGAGGGATAGTCCCACTCCCTGGGGAAGGAGAGAGAGAAACGCATGATGCCCACAAGCGGAGGGCTGGGTGTCTGTCTTTTCCATTCAGGACAAAGCTGGCAGTGAGAATGAGACCTGAGTGAGGAGCCCGATGGACTTTGCACTGTCATTTCCCAACTCTGCGACCTTTGGTAACTTAACCTCTCTTTCCTCGACTACGAAAGTAGGGATGATAATCTTCTAGGGTTAGTATAAGGATTGAAGGAGATACAACTAGTGAAAAGACCCTATCCCTAAATAGATGGTTATTAAATGATACCGTGTGTGTGTGTGTGTGTGTGTGTGTGTGTGTGTGTGTGTGTGTGTGTAACCAGGACAACTCTTCAGTAAAGTCACCTGGGGTTCCAGTCAAAAACTTAGGTTCCCAGGATCCCACCCCAAATTCTATTCAGCAGGTCTGGGGAGGGGCTGGGAGTCATCGTCAGATTGTTCTGTGTGTTCTGCAGATTGGACACGACAGCATAAGGGTTAAGGAGGAGATGGGCCACGGAGCAGGGGCAGTCAGAACCCCTTAGCAGTTAGAAGGCGGGGTCTCGAAGATGACATCCGATGGGATCCCGTGTCACGGTTTTCAACAGGCAAGCAAGACGACCAGAAACATCAGACAACACGCTAGATGTCTAACTCGGAACGAGCTTGACTTTATTTTAAGGCGTTATGCACACAGATTCAATGAGAGAGAACAATCTGCCTGTCATTTTCATGGACTGTTAGCTCAGGGTGTGGAAAGACAGTTGTGTTTTTGTGGTTTTAGCTAACTGCTGTCAATACATTGCATTTTTATTTCAGATTATGACGACTCGTGTGCCTGAGGAGAAACTGGGTCCTGAATGGGAATAAAATCAAGAGGATTTGTGGTTTGTAGTACAAAATGGGGTCTAAGAATTTCACTCAGAGGGTGGTGGTAAGAGATTTTCACTTCCCGTGATAAAATCCCCAGGCTTGAAGGTTTAACTTTGGAGGGAGAGTCCTCTGGCGGGAAGGGTCGGGGACCCAGAGGTTCTTCCTGCCGCTCACCCGGGAGCCTTCGTCCTCCTGAACCCCCGAGGTAGCTGGCCAGCGCACGGCTCCTGCTGCTAGACGTGGCTTGGTCTTAGCCTCCCCTGGAGGGGCCCACAGTTGTGGTCACCCCACCTCCTTGACATCATGTCCAGCCAGGCTTGGTTGGGAGATGCCCGCGTGCTTATCTGTGGGCATTTTCTCGGGGGTGGGCCTGTCTTCCCAAGAGGAATCTGTCTGCCACACCTAGATCCGGACCCACCAGCTTGACTCATAAGGTGTGTGGACTTTCACTTAATTTCCACTATTTCGGAATGATGTCTCAACCATGCCCTTAGCGATCTTTGGTATCCCCAAGTCTGGAGCCTTTCCAATCCACCTTCTGCAGAGTTAACCTCCCATCGTCTACCAATCTACATGCAGGGTATTTTTCATTTCACACATCCTAGTTGTCATGCTAAAGGTTCTATTTAGGTATTTTTGTATCTCCTACTTTTTTACTTAATAGGGTCAATCTTTCCTCTGTCTTTTTGAAAACTGGAATCAAGTTATAATAACATGCTTTGTTCCTTATGTAATGTTTTAAATTATAAGACTTTTTTTTGCGATTTGATTTGTTTATGAGAGAGAGCAAGTGAGAGAGCTTGAGCAGGGGGAGGGGCAGAGGGAGAGAGAGAAGCAGATTCCCTGCTGAGCAGGGAACCTGACATGGGGCTCCATCCAAGGACCCCAGGATCGTGATCCAAGCCAAAGGCAGACACTTAACTGACTGAGCCACCCAGGCGTCCCTAAATTACAAAACGTTTTTTAGTTTTTAAAGATTTTATTTATTTATTTATTTATTTGTTTATTTATTTATTTATTTATTTATTTGACAGAGAGAAACAGAGCTCGAGAAGGAACACAAGCAGGGGGAATGAGAGAGGGAGAAGCAGGCCTCACTCTGAGCAGGGAGCCCAATGCAGGGCTTGGTCCTGGGACTCTAGGATCATGACCTGAGCCAAAGGAAGACAACCGGGCCACCCAGGCACCCAAAACTTTTTTTTTTAACAGTAGTGTTAAGTTTTTGGAAAAATTAAGCAGAAGGCGCAGAGTTCCCATTTACCCTCTCTCCCTTCCTTGTCCACTCTTACAGTTTCCTGACCATGAATTAAGATCTTCGTACATGTGGAATATTTGGTACAATTGAGTCAATACTGATACATTATTATTGTTATTAACCACAGTCCATAGTTTATATTAGGCTCACTGTGCATGTTATAACATTCTGTGGCTTTTGACAAATATATGGTTAGATCACATGGAAAAAATAAGCTTAGTTTTGTAGTAAACTGCCAAACTGTCTTCCAAGGGGCTGTCCCATTGACATTGTCAGCGGCGATGAATGAGCATTCCTGTTGCTCTATACCCTCGCCAGCATTTGGTTCTGTCATCGATGTCGGTTCTCCATCTGATGCTCCTGATAAGGTTTTGCACTCTGGTTGGTGGAGCACAGGGGATTGTTCCCTCCAGTCCTTTAGGGTGGTTCTTCCCCCAACCCTGAGTATGCACTATGGGTATGCACTACTCAGTACTCAGCTGAAGTCCCCGGGCACCCTCTGCAGATCCCTGGAGCTCCCTCCCTATGTAGCTCTCTCCTTTCCGCTGCTCTGCCCCACACTCTCCCAGATTCCCAGCCGTGCCTCCAAAACTCAGCTCCTTTTGTCTTCCTCCTTCCTGACTAACAGCCTGGAAACTCTCCTACCCAGGAGCAGAGGCAAGCAGAGGTGCTCAATGCCTTTGTTTTCCATCTCTTGGGCACCACACACCGTCTTTTGTTGCCCGATGTCCAGTATCTTTCAGATCTTGTGTCTGGTTTTACGTTTTTCAGGTAAGAGGATAAAGATGATCCCTTTTATTTCATCTTGGCTAGAAGTGGAAGTCTAAAGATTTCTTTTGAATAGAACCAATGATCAATAAAGACAAAACTTTTACTCCCGCAGTGTTCAGAATCGGCAGATTCCACAGTCGTGTGGCCATGGCACAATCTTCAGTCTGTGGTTGGGTTCAGCTTTGAGGGCGCCACTGAGCAGACCCTGTGATCTGCCCACCCCCTTCCTGAAATGGGACCGCCAAGAATGGAGCCAGTGAACCAGCAGGGGAGACTGTTCCTGTTCTCTCCCAAATGCCAGGAGACCACATCTATCTTTGGAAAGTGTAGCCAAGGGGAGGCATAGAGAACAATGAAATGATGAGAAAAGGGATCATAACATCAGTGCAGTTTTTCTGATTAAAAAGCTTCGTCTGTCATCACTCAATCTCTTTAAGACACTGGAAGAAGTGGGTGTTGCTAAGTAGGGAATCTATTTTGGCAGTTTAAGAGAGATGGAGGTAACCGAATGACTCCTTGGTCCTTTATCTCTTATCTCTGGTGGCCTTATGGTGCTGTGTCTCTAGGTTATCCTGGAGTCACTGGGCCAGCTTCTTTCCAACACACCCAAAGATCGGCCCAAGAACACCAGCACTTCCAAATCTTCAGCTTCGTGACAGAATTCTTTACAAAAGCCGTTGCATACTTTCTTGCCTTAGTAAGAATAAGAGAATGGCAATACCAATAGCGATAATAATAATACTCAAAAGAGTTTGGCACAGTTTTAAGTGCTTTGCCTGTATTAATTTAATCTTCACAGCAGTGTGAAGCATGCACAAGAATTATCACCATTCTGCAGGTCAGGAAACATACAGAGGGCGATTAAATATTTGACCAAGACACGCAGATTACAGAGTGTAATGTTATCAGTTCTTGGTAACATGGAGATATTACTAGATCATCAAAGATTGGACTATAGCCATCAGTATAGATGCACGTATGGAAAGTCCTAGAAGTTTGAGAGCTGACCTGGGGTCCCCAGAAGTTGGGCTCCTTGGAGGCCCACTGGGGACGCTGCACTGCCTGCATTTGCTTCCATGGAAGCCTACAGAGAGACGAGCCATGGAGACAGCCCCTAGCAAATGAAGGTTGGAGAAGACTGAGGATTATGGGAGGGTGCAAAACAGGAAGCCTTGCCTTTGGGGCGGGGGGGAAGCCTGGCAAGGTGCTGGAGGATATGGCGGCGCACAGATGGCCGTCACGGTTGGCTTGTCCCCCACATGGAGCTGCGTGATGGCCGTTGCTGCACCAGTGGATCTGAGGAAGCCATTCCCTGTGTTCCCGACGTTTCCTTGTGTGGACTGCCTTACCCTGACGGCAACCAAACCTCCCGGCGGTTCCTTTCCTCAACAATACAATCAGTAAAAAAATAAAAAATAAAAAGTTAAACTGTCGGTAGGATTGACTTAGATGGATTGATCCAGCTATGTACAGAAAGTGCTTAGCAGAATGTCTGGAATGCAGTAATAACTCAGTAAATGGTCTTAGCTGTTTTTAATAATGAAATTCTGGAGTGAGGCCAAGAGGAACAGTTGCCTTTGGTTATGTAACACAGCCTGTCTATGACTTTGAAGCTAGTGTCAGAGCCACAATGGGCAAGTTTCTCTGGAGGGAGCTTGTTCTCTGAACGGGGATGGCTGGGCTGGCGCTGGTATCCAGGAAGCTCCCCCGTCCCCACCCTCGTGGGCAGCCCTTCTGAGCACGGCCCCTTCCATCCTGGCTCCCTGGGCCTCGGCTTTCTGATGCTGGGCTCCGGGCAGTCATATGACCGCTTCTCACTGTGCCCAGCTCGCTCTAGCAGGAACCAGGCCGCCGGCACAGTGAAGGACTCCCATGTCAGCATCTCTGGGAGCCCACAGCTCAGAGGGGAGCCAGAGGTCCTGAGCTGGAGGGCCTTAGAGGCCCAGCAGTGGACAAATCTAGAATAGGACATGGGACCTAGCAGTACGTGGCTTAGCTCCGAGGCACCCAGACTGCCGTGGCCACAACGAGTCCCTGACTCTTCTCCTGTGGCCCAGCCACGGCCCCTGTCCCGGAGACACTGCAGGATTCCACCTGCTAGAAGACATACCCCTGACTAGCGGTGACCATCTGGTGACCCTGTATGGCTGGAGTTGGGGGGGAAGCCTGGCAAGGTTCATGCCCCAAAAGCAAGCAGCCTTTTCCTCAGCACAGACTGGGGGACGGTGTAGTTGGAAGGAGGGAGATGGGGAGTGATGGAGAACTCAGGGCCTCAGGGCACAGGGTCCCCAGGGAGGCCTGGAAGAGGTTGTCTTTGTGAATAGTCTGGAAGAGAGAATTAGAAAAAAAAAAAGAAAGAAAGAAAAGAAAAGTAATTTTAGTATTTCTATATTACTTAAGGGAGAATCGATGCCCTAGGAATTTCCTTCCTTCCTCTCTCAGCATCAGAAGCCATTCTTGAAATGAGCTTTCTGGCGGGTGCGCAGTGTGAGTGGCACCTGGGGGCCCAGCGGCTCTGTCCGGGACGTGGGGGGTGGGCCAGAGCCCCGCTGTGTTGCTTAGCACTTCCTCAGGAAGCCCTCGACTCGCCTCCACAGTGCCCCAAGGCCCACACTGGGAAACCCTTATAAACTTGGGGGAGGATGTGCGGGGACGGTGCAGAAGCAGTAGAGCCCCACAGCGGCCCCCCGCCCGCCGCACCTCGTGGGCAGAGCCCCTCTCCCTCCACAGTTTAGCGGTTAATTCTCTGAAAACTCACAAGCCCCGCACATGAAGTCCCACTAATTCTGCACTAGGGAACCCAAATGAATGAGCTTTCTAAAAAGTCATTTTGAACCCATGAGATGATTCTCTCTCTTCTTTTTGTATTTGGCTAGTGGCCACCAGGTATAACCAGTGAAGCCTTGTTGATCCCTTAGAAGCCCCTCCAGAGCCCTGTATTCTGTCCCCTCCCTCCTCCCCAAGGGTGCTGCTGCCCGACCTTTGGGGTACTTCCCCCTCCTTTCCTTGCAGTTTTATCACTTGTGTATGGACCTCTAAGTGGAGTTGGGTTTTGAGCTTGTTAGAAATGAACTCATAATTTTGTTCTTTTAGAACATGCTCCTTCATTTAACGGGAGGTTTTGGGGCGCCACTACGCTGGTGAGGGGAACATTTTGGCTGCAGTGCGTTTTGACTAGGTCCTTCTCACGTCCTCGAGCAAGTCAGTTAACTTTTTTTGAACCTCAGTTGCCTCATCAAAAGTTATGTTTCAGAACTATCTCTAGAACCTTCCCAAATTCCTGTTTATTGCAAAAGAGATGAGATAAATGGAACATGGCACTGCCAAATCACTAATGGGGATGGAAGAGACGAGAAGTAAACACATTTTTGTGAGGAATAACTACCTTTTCATTGAACAGAGAAATGAACGTTATCTTTTGGGAGCGAGTGGTTTCAAAAGGAGAGAGATTCGGGGCGCCTGGGTGGCTCAGTTGTTTAAGCCTCTGCCTTCGGCTCAGGTCATGATCCTGGAGTCCTGGGATCAAGCCCCACATCCATCTCCCTGCTCAGTGGGAAGCCTGCTTCTCCCTCTCTCACTCCCCCTGCTTGTGTTCTCTCTGTAGCTGTCCTTCTCTCTGTCAAATAAATAAATAAAATCTTTTAAAAAAAATAGAGATTCTTCCACAAAATTGAAAATTTTATTTTTAAAATTCCAGAAGTGGCTTTCTCATTTTGGTGAGTCGGTGAGACCTCTAGTACTGTCGGCTCAGGGGGCGGCTCTGATGGACAATAACCCCTCAGTCTTCTACACACTGCTTTCTGGTATCAAGGCACCATATAGAAACCATGAAACTTACACATAGAAATCACACACATAGCGTATTGGTTCTTCACAAGTCACTTTCATTTTGTAGAACTGGGATTTTGCTGCAGTGTTACCTGCTGTGTTACCCACCATCTTTGGTCTCCCCCCCACTCCCGAAGCCCCCACCTTTCCTGTCCAGTACTATCCCCAGCACCTGTCACCATACACCTGGACCACAGCTTCTTTCTCTGTGCATTCAGTCCTGGGCAATCACAGACCTTTACTGGATTTGGTGGGAAAACATCATGGATGCACAGAAAGCCCAAACAGCCCCTTGACCACATTGTGAGGTCCGGCTGCCCTCCTGATGTCCCCATTGACCTCACCCAGGGTGAGCTCTCACGCACTGAGACCAAACGTGAGTTCGTGGTATACAGATCGTAATCGAATCTCCCGATGGTTTTTCTGTTGGGTTTGGAGAATATTTTGGGTCAGAGGAGATTGTCTGGCCAGTGCTGTGCCCCAGTTTAACTGGACTGGTTTTTATGGAAGCCAGTATAGACATGGCGAATTAAAACTTTTTTTTTCTGGGGCAGCACTGTCCAGTAGACCTTTTTGCCGTGATGGATATGTTCTAGTGAGCTCTGTACAATGCAGTAGACATTTAGTACTCAATCGACCACTTAGCATGCTAGCTGCTTAGCTACTATGATTAAGGAGCTGCGTTTTTAATTTAATTGATTTTCATTTTAATAGCCACACAGGGCTAGCAGTTTTGTTGTCAGACGACAAGTTCTAGAGCGTGCGCTTCCCATGTGGTCTTTTCCTGGATGCATATTGAACATCATGTCGTCAGTACAAAGCAAAAAAATACACAAATGCCTCTAAATTTCCAAGGTCATCTGTCTCCTCTCCATTTCCTCCAACTCCCCTTGACTTCTGCGGGCTTGCTTCTGCTTGCCGACGCACAGAAATTGCAGAGACGAGGGCCACACATGCTCTCAATATTGCTGAATCCCTGACATCTGATGCTGGGATATTTCTCCCTTCTCTTACCCTCTAGCTACATTCCTTTGGTCTTACTGTCTGAGGCATGCCAGGATTTCAGGTGGTGATGAGGACAGGATTTCTAGTGGTGATGAGGAAAAGGATACCGTCCCAGTTCCCATGTCCCGTGTTACAGTCTGGGGTGTTCATTTTATAAATGTGTAACATTCAAAGTAGTTGGACCACAACCCAGAAAAATATATTTTAGCTTACAGCCAAGTGTATAAATATATATAGATATAAATAGATGGTAAATAGATAAGTAGATAGATACATAGGTATAATCATAGAAAAGTTTCAGGGAAAGAACTTTACTGAAATTAAGGCACAGTGTGGTAATATTTTCAATACCACTTTTGAATGCTGGAGGAGATCTATCCTATTTCATGACCCACTCACAGTTTGAAAACCTGTGCTAAATGCCAGCTGCCTGTTTTCCCCACACGCCCTCACCCACACTCCCCGTGGCTACTGCTCCTTCTTGGGAACTCTCTCGTTACATAGATTCCCATGTCACATTCTGAGACCCATCACTGGCCTGTCCTAGCCTAACTTCTTACTCTTTGGATCCAAATCCGATTTTTTAAAATTAACATATAATGTCTTATTTGTTTCAGGAGTACAGGTCTGTGAGTCATCAGTCTTACACAATTGACAGCACTCACCATAGCACAGACCCTGCCCAACGTCCATCACTCAGGCTCCCCATCCCTCCTACCCCTCTTCACTCCAGCAACCCTCAGTTTATTTCCTGAGAATAAGAGTCTCTTATGGTCTGTCTCCCTCTCTGGTGTCATGTTTCATTTTTCCCTCCCTTCCCCTAGGATCTTGTCTTGTTTCTGAAATTCTTCATATGAATGAAAGTATATGATAATTGTCTTTCTCTGATTGACTTATTTCACTTAACATAATACCCTCTAGTTCCATCCACATCACTGCAAATGGCAAGATTTTGGGTTTTGATGGCTTCATAGTATTCCGTCATATATAGAGATGGACATCTGGGCTCTTTCCATAGTTTGGCTACTGTGGGCATTGTCGCTGTAAACATTGGGCTGCAGGTGCCCCTTTAGATCACTACATTTGTATCTTTGGGGTAAATACCCAGTAGCGCAATTGCTGGGTGGTAGGGTGGCTCTATTTTCAACTTTCTGGGGAAGCTCCATACTGTTCTCCAGAGTGGCTGCCCCAGCTTGCCTTCCCACCAGCAGTGTGGAAGGGCTCCCCTTTCTGCACAGCCTCGCCAACACCTCTTGTTTCCTCACTGGTTAATTCTAGCCATTCTGACTGGTGTGAGGCCAAATCAGATTTTATCGCCTTTTCCCAGATCCTGCCCCTTCTCCCGTGTACACTATGTTGTGAATGGTTCCATTCGTCCTCCACCCATTTATCACAGGGAGAGACCTACAAGTATCCCACATGCATCTCACCTCATTGCTCTGTGTAACATTGAGGGTCTCAGAGAGATCCCACCCCCATGGCTTCGGCTCAGACCCTCCTCACCTCTACCATTGCTGATATATCTTAAAAGTTTTCTAAGTGAGCTATGTACAATAGCACATAGAGCAATAATGAAATTTTCTATGTTGGGACTGCCTGATTTGTGGCCATTAGACAAGTGTAGCTCCGCAGCACTTAAAATGTGGCTAGTGGGACAGAGGAACTAAACTTGATGTATTTCCTTTTTTAAAGATTTATTTATTTGAGAGAGAGAGAGAGCACACGAGTGGGGGGAGGAGCAAAGGGAGAGGGAGAGAGAGGATTTCCAGCAGACTCCGCGCTGAACCTCGAGCCTGATGTGGGACTCTGTCTCACCACCCTGAGATCATGATCTGACTTGAAATCAAGAGTTGGTCGCCTACCCCACCGAACCACCCAGGCGCCCCATAAATTTTAAGTTGAGATAGCCATATGTGGCTAGTGATGAAAGGCTGGAAAGCTGGGGTCTAATTGACCTCCCTGTCACAAGAGTACCTCCTCCTAGGCCCTGGAACAAAGAGACAACAACTCAATCCCTATTGGCGAAGCTAATGAAAGAAATATAAAAACAGGAAAGCCATATAAAGATGTCAGCAACATCATCAATTACCAGGTAGTACAAAAAATCAACTCAACTTCTCAGATGAAATTTTTTCATCGATTAAAAAAAAGAGGAGGAGGAGGACACCGTGTCGCACAGTCTCTCTCTGTTAATTGATTAAGTTAAGTAATTAAATAAAGTGATACCGACCGAGCATTACCATTGTTCTTGGCATTCATGATATAAAGATGAGTACGACATAATCCCTCTGATTCCAATGACAGAGAGACAGTGAGCACATCATTGCCATCTGACTGTAATGGCATTTGCATGGCATTTTGAAGGATGAAAGAAAGCTTGCCGGATAGAAGGAGGCTTATTTAAGTCCAGGAAAGAGCCCATGTGTGTAGTTGTCTATTGTGCATGGCAAGTACCCCGAAACTTAGCAGCTTGAAACAACACCTCCTGTCTCATGTTTCAGGCGGCCAGGAACTTAGAGAACCTGTTTCATTGGATGGATGTGGCCCAAGGTCTGGTCTGCAGGTATCTGGAGGTTTCCTTGGGTTTGGAGAGTCGGCTTCCCTACACACCCATGTAGCAGTTGGCAGAGACCTTTGTCCCCTGATGGCTCTTGGCAAGAGGTCTCACTTGCTTACTTCACGGGCCTCTCCTTGAGCTGCTTGGGTGTCTTGGTGACAGGTCAGCCCCCTTGGCACAGCGTAAGTGATGAGAGAATGAGCAGGAAGCCTGGTCCCTGAAGTCACGCGTCGTCATCTCTACATTATTCCACCTGTGGGAAGGGGGAGCCCAAGTCCAGCCCACACTCAGGAGAGGGAGATCAGGCTCAGACCGCAAAGGGAGGAGTAGTAAAGAATATGCGGTCTTGTCGTTACACTATCTGGTGTTAATACCGTGTACAAAAGCACGAGGTATGAGTATTGCAAGTGTTTTTAGGGAAAAAAAGGATGTCCGCTGTGGGTAGGGTAGAATCGTGTGCAACTTTCCCCAGTGGGATTTGGCCCTCGGAGAGCTCCAAGGCCTCAAAACTGCAGTGCTGGGGTGCACAGAGGGCTGTTCTGTGGGTCAGTAATCCCCCTCAAGAGGGCAGCTGGCCAGGCCCCGGCGGGGCTCTGGGGGCCCACTGCGCCACCAAGATCTATCTTAGGGCTGGGAGCAGGGCTCTGAGTACACCCTCCACACGCAGTCTTTTTTTTTTTTTTTTTTTTAAAGATTTTTTATT